>VNJW01006945.1:0-16092 GCA_008042615.1 Drosophila auraria
CGTTTAAACGCATAATTAATGTTTTTTTGGTGCCAGTAGTTGGTTTGTTTAATACACTTAGCCACTTTTTAAGCTGCGCAATTGAAACGTTTCCGAGTTCCATTTTAGCGTGTAATCGACCACTTCTGATATTGTAGACGAACAACAGTTAGTTTAAGGTTTTATTCTTTTTATTATTTCACTGTTCTTATTTCACTTCTTTTCTTTTTTACTGGCTGCGTTCGACTGACTGCTCGCTCTCTCTGCGATCTGCATCAACCCCCGTTTTGGTTCAGAGAGCGATGAGAGCGAGAGAGGAGAGAGAGTCAAGAGAGCGCCTTAACAGCTCTGTTAGCTTAACATTATCTCTAGTATTGCACAATGTGTTTATATTTATCTTAACTATTAATTAAGTCTATGTTTTAAGTAATTATAGATACTAAGTTATTATAAGTACATAAGTAGGTAGGTAAGTAACAATATAAGTATGTAAGTAAGTATATAAGTAAGTATATAGGTATGCCATCCTGCTACATATCATAAACAACTTGATGTCTTTGCTAAAAGTTGGCGTATCTTTTTGTTAAAAATTCTTTAAAAAATGTAATAGCCTTACTTTTAGAAAATTAAAATATTATTTTTACTAGAGCAACTTAAGCTATCGTACATATATTGACTTTAAAGTGATGAAATATTAGAAACAATTGATGTGTTCATTAACACCTTTAAAGTTAAACTTCTTTGATATATTTCTTACGATTTAATAAAGTGCTTGTTGCATAAAATAAAATCGTATCAACTTGTGTATATAACCCTCTCCGCAAAAAAACACCAGTGAGGGCATCAATAGTGGGCTTACACTTTTGGCAAGAAGACACATCTGCATCTGCATGTGGAGATCCATTGCAGCAGTACATCGACGCTCCGTCGTTGGACATACGAGAGGCGATTGCAATGTGCATTTATTCAACTGTAAATCAATAAATTTTAATTAAAATTGCAGCCATACGCAGTGACCCAACGACCCAATCAGCCGGGCCAATTGTCCTCGCTTTTGTGTATGGGTCTCTGTCTCCCCCGCCGAAATAAATGAAACATCAAAATGCCGGATCGTGGGGCACAGGCACAAGCCCAAGCCTTTAACTAAAAATTGTCCGAGGCTGGAAGCTCATAATGCGCATTTCCGTTGCCGCTAAGCGTCGCTCAGCATATAATTTGACATTTGACAAGGTCGCCCTCAGATTTCCGCCCAAAAATTTGCCCCAAACTCCACTGCCCTCCAATCCCTTGATAATTTCGTTATGCATTTCGATTTTGGCAATTGCCATTTGTGATTTGCAAATTGTGATTTTCGATTTGTAGATGGCAAATTCCGAAACGTGATTCGTGTGTGTTGTGTGTGTGTGTGTGTGTGTCTGGCATTTCGGTTGTTTCGCGGAACAATATTACGCATACGACATGTTTGCCATGACAACAGCCCTCGATTGCCACATACAGATGGCGTTGAAACAGCCATCAGCGACATGCATGTTTCCTTTTCAACAATTTTGAGATCAATCTGGGCTAAGTGAATATCGCCCAGGGATGGAGCATTAGGAATTAGAGGGTGTATAGGGATTTAAAATTTAGTTGAAAAACAAAGAGTTTTTGCCAGCTTAAAGTCGTTTTGATTAGAGTCTAAAGAACACTTTTAGAAGAAGCCATTTTAAGGTTCTCTCCGGTTTATTTGTTATCGAAGCGCTCGCCAGTGTGACCTTTCTTCAATAGCTCTATTTTCTTCCATTTATTTGAAAGCTAAATTAAATACTAAAAATACTTCAAATAATACCAAGCACCCGTAAATGAATTTAAAATCGTTATAAAACTGTTTGTATTATAATCAAATACTTTTTTCCTATCCAGACCTTATGCATAATTCATCCACATATTATTGAGCTAATGAAGTAAGCGTGCACGGTTCGCTCTTAGCTATTGCATTTCTGATTTCGAGATTATATCGAAATTTATGCAGGAATGCGCCAGCGCCATCCAGCTGAGCTCTGTGCATGTGGCTCCGGATCTGAATCGAGTCTCGTCCTCCGATTTCCCACTTTAACATAAATCTTGCCACGAATAGCGCTATAACATATACACAATCGCACACACCCTTGTAAGGGCAACAAATCATCTAAATGCGAGGAGGTTGCTTGAGGTGTTTCGATTGTGATTTGAGTGGCGATTGAGAATGTGGCCGGGAGCTGAAATGGGTCTTTGATTGAGGAAACTTCTTAGCTGCGAATGCTAAGTGGAAACTCTCAAGTTATGAGGTGTAACACCTAAGAACTACTTGTAATTGTATAGGATTTTCGTGTGCCTCATAAAGAGGTGAATTATTCTGTGCTTCAAAGTACAAAAAGGCGTAAATAAAACTATATATAATACTTAATACAGTACTTTAATGATTTCGTTTAGCAAAACCTTTGATTTAGAATTCTGTAATATTTAATTCATTTTTAAATTTTTTTAAGCTTTTAAAATTAACCTAGTATAGTTTTCTTCGATTCAACTATTTAATATTAAAGAAAGACTTTCCCGTTAAGCTAACGCCCATCAAAAAATCATATTAAATAGAGAAAACTTTCGAAATAAAGGAATTCACAGAGCCGAACTTACTTCAGGCTCCCATCTCGCTTACAAAAACTGTTAGAAAATGCATAACTGCTCATAACCGGGCTAACTTTTCCCCCACAAAGCTCACACACATGTGAATTTGTGTGACGAATTGTAATACAAATGAGCCCAAGCACAGGAGAAGCCAAGTAACCTCACCTCGGAGCCCCTTTCCCCATTTTCCAGAGGAGGGGGCACCGCCCATGGTTTTCCCTGTTTCCCGGCACGTCGTTTAGTGCAACAACTTAATTTGCATATCAGCGCCGCCAAATTGCACGCGGCATGCAATGATTGGCGCGAGGGGGCGCGAAACGTCAGGGGGGAAAATGGGAAAATTGTTTTGCAGGCTGCGGAAAACTCATGCGCATGCAAAGGCGAACACACTTCATCAATTTGCCAATAAACTTGTGAGTACTTGGCGCAATAGTTGCCAACATTTCAATCAGGCCAAACACTCGGCTAGGGTTTTGATTTTTCCCTCTACCATTTTCCCGCTTTTCCGCCCTGCCGCCCAGCCGCCCTACCGCCGCCACCCGGAACACTTGTGCGAACTTTTTGAGTCAGCGCAAAAATTTTATGCACATGGCATAAAATCGAAATCAAAGTTGTTGCTGATTTGGCGCAAAATTAACAGGCAAGGCAGGCGCTGAGCTGTCAGCTCTCTCTCCCCCTCGATTTGGCCCAGCAGGACCTTCGTCCTTTTCTTTTTGAGGGCAATTAAAGCGAGGAACCACTGGTCTCCCGAGGAGACTTCGTCGCTGCGCGTCTTGTCTCAAATTAAATTTGCATTTCAAATTCCGTTTTTGTTGACATCCGGCAGTTTCCTTGGCGGCGGGGTGGAACTTAGCAAATCAAAGCATTTAGTTTAGACAAATCCAAGGGCCTGGGAACAGCAACCAACAAGAAAAACAACTGCCAACACATAAACCAACAAACGGACAGGAAAAATATCTGAGGAGAAAAAAGAAAAGCCGAGGAACTCGAATGAGCAGGTGCCTGCCTGCATATAAATCAAAATAATTTCGTTTTGGGGTGCTGTAATTTCACAAGTGGAGAAATGGGAAGTGCACTGGGAAAATAAAAATGATTTTCTCTTAGAAAAATGTGAAAAAGAGCTTTCCAAAAAAACGTATCAGACTCAGGAATAAATAATTTTAATAGATAAAAACAATAGCAATAATTATTAAGCAAAAGAATCCATTATTTTCAAAGTATTATTTTTTTTAAATAAATGTATCTAGAATTAAAATTATTAAGAATTTTGCAGTTAATTTTTTTAGAGGAAAAAACGAGCAATAAGAGTGATAATTCCATTTAAAAAAACAAAGAATAAGAGGGAAAAATTCATTTATAAATTCCTAATTATTATTTATTTGTTGTTAGTTGACTTCATTTTCTTTCAAGTGCATGGAAATAGGTAGGGAAACCCCGGGAGAACAGGGGGAAAAATCATGAAAAGGACAAATGAAGTGAAATTTAAATGATTGCATACTCGGAGGCGTTTGTTGAACCACTTATTTTCACCTAATTGCACACTCGAGTGGACAGACGATGCTTTTTCCACTTGGCTGAGCTACCAGGGAGTTGGTCACTCCACTCACCCCACTGCCTAATCCTGACTCCTACTACTCCCCCTACGCAACAAAGTCACAAAATATTTGCCAAACATTTCGTGTTCAACATTTTTGTCCTTCCTTCCCCCCGATTAGAGATGCCCCGCTCCCGGAAATGTTGAACCAATATTTGGGTGCGTGTGCCGACAGCATTTGTGTAATTTGTGAGCATTGGTTGTGTTTGTGACAATAAGCGAAAACCAATTATAAAGCGGCATAAGAAAGTGAAAGCCGGAAATTGCCCAGAGTGTCAAAGGGCCATGGAAAAGGAACGTGTCAGGGACATGAGCAAACACTCTCGTGTATGTGGGGGTTAAAACAAAGGATGGTGGCATGAGGCATGCCTGCGAACCGCAGGCAGCTCATTAAAGGCCCAAGTTTTCACTCTCCTTTCTTCGTCTTTTACTTTTGTTTCTTTGGTTAATTTTTGTGCGACGAACGAACAGAAACAAATTTCATGCAAATGGAAATGGAAAATGCAAATTAACAAGTTCCTTAATGGGACTTGTGGGTGCAGCAACTCCTCCAGTGCCTGTAAAACTGCCAAAGAGTCTTGAAAATCTTTGCTGTTTTCAATTAAAAGTTGGCAGGAGCGGCAGCAGATCTATGAAATCTGAGTGGCTCCTCAAGAGGGATTTTTTGAATTTTTAAAATCATGAATACATATATTTTAAAATATTTAAATATTTATTTGGATATATATTACTTCCATACCAGCCATGGGATATAGCACTCCCCAAAATTATGAACCAAACTTGCCAAACTGTCCTCCAAATACCTTGTAATTTTAGCTTCTCAGCTCCACTTTTACAACTCTATCAATCAAAAACCCACATCGGATTCTTGGAGATAATATTTTTCCAAAAAATCTCTTAAAAGTGTTCATGGCGCCGCCAAAACACTTGCCAAATATGGGTACTTCCATGACATGTCGGGGAAAAGCAATGATTTCTTTACGGGTAACCCATTTCTGCCTCAACCAATTTCCTCGCTCCACCCCGATTTCCCACTTCCGAATTTTCCAACGCCCGAAATTCCCCACCACCGCCACGCTGCATGTCATGACATGAGCAGGAAATGCGTTTTCTGACGCCGCCGCTGAAGATGGCTGCAGTGGTGGGACCGGAAGGAGGCATCGGTGGTTGCACGAAGAAAAAAATTAAACTTACTTATGTTAAGAAAATATTTACATTTAATTATTAAGGATTAAAATTATTATTATAAATAAATTATAATTGCTATGCCCTTTCTTGAATGTTGCTTGTTTAAGTAATTGTATTTTTTCAAAAAATCGTTATTATTAATTTAAATTTGAAATATTACTTTCACAATTATTTCAAGACCTTTGTAATTTTTTGAACAAATATTTTTTTACGATATTTAAATATATACCCAATTCTTATAATAATTTATTTTCAACTAATGTTCTCTAAGTGTCCATGCTCCGGGTGGGGAATTTCGAATAGCTGCTGTTCTTGGTTTCTCGGTTAGGTTTACGGTTACGGTTTTTTGGCTATGCCGTGTGCCCGGTTCCGTTTCTTGTGCAGCAAGCGCAGCGCCATAAATATTTAAATTGTGCGACGCCACCACCACCGCTGAAACTACCCAGCACCACGCTATTTAAACCCCTTTTCGGCACCACCCTTTTGCGCCCCTGTCTTGCTTGTTGCTTGCCAGCTTATTTTTTGACAGTTATCGATTCGCTGGCTGCTTCAGCTGCAGATCCTGATTCTGTTTCAGAGACGTTTTATCTTGCAATTCGTGGGCTAAATTATGCATAAAAGTCAGGTGGTTAGAGATAAAAATAAATTATGGAAAAGCTTATATATTAGCAATCTTTTAGGACAATTGTGGGAGTCAAAAAAAGCATTATTATATGGGTTCACTTCCTTCTAGTGTGTCTGTTAAAAGTTCACCCAAACTATTTCGCCAATTTCTGAATATTTAAGTTTCCTGCGTATCGCCTCCAACCCTTAACCTCCTTTGATGGAAGTGACAGAGTCGAGTGGCGGAAATGGTTTGCAACTCAATTAACCAGGGCCAAAAAGGCCCGCAAGTCCTCTTCTGACACTGCATAAATCGATGGCTGAAATCGAAAATACTGCATTTGTTTGCTCAAGTGATTCAGATTG
The DNA here is from genome assembly GCA_008042615.1 of Drosophila auraria. NCBI lineage: Eukaryota > Metazoa > Arthropoda > Insecta > Diptera > Drosophilidae > Drosophila > Drosophila auraria. Next base: position 6,374 of record VNJW01006945.1, read on the forward strand.
AGATGGACTCAAGGGACCCTTTGATTGTCCTGCAGAAATTATCATGTTTTCTCTTGCCATGTATTTAATATTTGCAAACGTCGCTCCTTCGGGGCGAATCGTGTTAGCAAACTTTGCATAATAGACGTGCAAATGTTTGCAAAATATTTACAAAACCATGGAAAGTATGTGAAGAATTATTCAGGCATTTTTAAAGGGGGACGGGGCGTTGTATTTTTATAAGAACCTATTGGCTGTTGGATAAATATTTGAGGAAATTAACTGGCTTGGCAACACTTTTCCAAGACGAATTGTTTTTCTTCATTAAACCGCAAGAGTTTAAAGGAATTTAACCAAAGGCAAATATTTAGATGTTTAGATGGAAAAATCAAAGCAAAGTAAGAGTGTGCGATTTTAAATTAAATACATAAAGTAAAGATAGAAAAAAGATTAGGTGAGGTTATTATGGCCGCAAAAAATGCATTGCGAATTTTAGCTACAAGGGAAAAATAGTATTAAACCTAATAAAAGTTATAGAAATATAAGTTGCAAAAGTGATACAACAATTTTATTAGTTTCACAATATTATTTAAGATAAAGAAAAATTCCCCCAGAACTTATGATTCATTATAGGCTTACTTCAATATTTTAATGACTCAACCCAGCAAATAGGAATTCTCATGATACCTTAGCTTAAAAAATTGTAATGAAGCTTTTGTGCAGAAAAAAAGCTTAGCTAACAAAAAATCAAAATCAAATTTGGCTTTTATCTATCGATAGTCTTGTTCCCACTTATCGATATTTTTCAAAGTTAATCCCCCTCAACAAGCACTGAGCTTTTTGATTTTTACAACTGCTGATATCGAGGTGTTTTATTACTTAGTCAGTCTCATGAGCTACCCACTCACCAAGTTTAGTTACCAGCGATAAGTCGACCTATTTGGACGTCCAGAAAATCCTTAATTTTCCAATCAAGTTAAACATATTAAACCACAATGCCACCGCCGCACGATCATTGTCATGGGCCCCCTCGCCGTGGACCTGTGATCAAGGTCCAGATCGCACCACCATGGCCAAGGCGCCACCATCGCCCGCCACCCCAAGTTGTGGTGGTGCAGCAGCCACCGCCGCCTCCGCCACAAATGGTGGTAGTGCAACAGGCGCCGCCACAGCCCTACTATCAGCAGCCCCCACCACCGCCGCCCGGAGGCAGCCACTACCACAATCCGCAATATTGACAAGGAAGTGCCCAAGAGAATTTCCAATATTGAAGAGGAAATCCGCATTATGGAGGAGGAACTGCTATCAAAATGAATTTATTTTAGACCTAGCCTAAGAAAAAAATCAAATGGAAAAAGAAATTAAATGAAAATCTAACAATAAATAGAGTGACAACAATTTAAAAGAATTTATTTTTTAAAGAAACAATGCTTTGCTTAAAAAATGTTGGGTAAAGTAAGAGTTTTATGTGTTTTCTTTATATTTAAAAACAGAAACTTGCTTAGAAATCATAATTTATGGTTTCTCTAATATTTTTGGTATTACTTTGACTTTTAGCTTCAACTTTCCCTTAATTTGTTTTATTAATACATATTAATATAAAATGTTTAAAGACCAAATGACGAAATTAAGTCTACATTTTCTAAAGAGATTTTATTTTTTTTTGGTATTTAATAAGCTAATCTAATTGCCACCATTTATTATCGGAACACCTGTTGTATTTGGAGGTCCAACATATTTTTGTATTTACTTTCCTGCTGCTCTATCTAAAATTCTCTCTTTTCTCGGTGAAAGCTCACATTTTCCTACATTTTTGCCATAACATTTTGCGCCTATCTGAGAGATAAGAGCCCTCACACTCGCCGATAAGCCCGGGATCAGATAGTTGGGTAAACAAAAGGGGTAAGGGAAGCATAGCGAAACCCGATCAATACAATTCACCTGTGAATGCACAACTGTCCGTCGGCCATCGTTATCGGGCCTTGTCGGATGACTAAGGCCACTCCTTATCGCTGGAATAATTCCCATAAACCCTGATTGATGGAGCCCCTGACTTCCAGTGCGGCTCGAGTGTAGCATGTTTTGTTTTAGGCGTTCCAGTGTTCTACGCGTTGCTGGCTGCCGAGGTTGTTTGGGTTGACTGTCAGTCGGTGAATCCACTATGCGGTACTATGAAGATCCATGTGGCTATCCTCCTCGCCATCACCATGGTCGTCCAAATATCGAAATTGATGTGGTTCCCGGTTGGGGTGGCGCATACTATCCGCCGCCGCCTCCGACTCGGCCCTCCGAGATTGTCTACGTAACGCCAGCGGCCACATACCTGCCAGGCGGTGCCCAGGTGGTGATGCCGCAGCCCTATGGCGGCGTTCAGGTGGCCACCAACGGCTACTATCCGCAGCAGCAGCAGGTCTACGACTACCAGTACCAGTATCAGCAGGGCTACAACAACCCACCGTATCCCCAGTGGTGAACAGACGGATGATTCATCAATCCAACTATCATCAGACTAACTTAAGAACTCAACTATAACCACACAATGTAACATGTTCAATGAGAAATCAATTATACCATTGATAAAGTGTAGAGTATTCCAATAAATGTGATGTATTCCGATAAATCTGTGTATGCTCATATGTATTTATGTTTCGCTTGTTATCAGTGATGAGAAGGACGATCTACCCATCATGAGAACCAAACTATAGCCATATAAAGACTAAAGTTGACCATCAAATTATTACAAAAGTATTATCGATTAATAGTCATCCGATAAATGTATTTTATTGCTTTATCTATCGCTTGTCATCAATAATAAACAGAAGGAAGATTCACCTATCATGGGAACTCAATTAAAATTCATCAAGCTATTACAATAGAACTATCGATACCGTGGAAGCTCATATATTAATGTTTTTGTGAAATGAAGGAAGATCTAGCTATCCCCAATTATCTAGAATAATAAGAACAATGTTCCAAGTTCAATAACAAATAAATTGTATTATCGATAAAGTGTAAACGATAGACAAACACAAACACAAAAATCGTTTTGCTTTGATCTTAAGTTTATGGAATGACAAATGAAAATGCGGCAATAGATAGTAAGTTCATTTGATAAGACAGACAATACGTTGTTTATATATACATAAATACCGTTAGGTGTTATAAATAACAACCATGTATGATAGAAAGAGAAAACAATGAAGAAAGCTTATTTCAAGAGCCGATAAATTTGATATCCATTTTAGTTTCTGAAATTAATGTTACTTTGTACTATTTATAAAACATTTAAGTAAGGAATGGCATTAAAAATACCTGAATTTTGTATAACACAGGGTAATTAACATATTATACATATTAAAAATTACAACGTTTAAACATTTAAATGAAAAGATAATTTTCTTGTTGTTATGTTTTACATTTTGTTATAAACTAATAAAGGCCATAGAAAAATTATCCATAAGACACATTTCAAAAAGGAAATTTTATATAGCATCTCAGTATTATTTTGCATCATTTTGCTTTATTTGTAAATAAATATATGAAATATTTATATACTCTTAATGTTATTATTAAATTTATTATAATATTTGATAAAATTCAACTGAATCTCAAGATATGTTAAAGAAACGCTCGTATGAATCACCAATTCGAATTTTTAGATATATACCCCATATTTCCAATTTTGTCCTTCCCCCAACCGAAAAATGTTATGATTCACAAAAACCTTGAACGAACGAAATTCGCCCGAAAAGAATCAAAGCTCATTTGCCTTTGCTTACACCTCAACCCTCCCCTGCTTGGAAAGAGTTTATCAATATAATATTTTTTATCAAAGAAGACATTAATTCTGCCTGACAAGATAAAGAACTAAGCTTCTGGGCAAAAATATACATAACAACATTAGAAAATTCCCCCTAATTAGCGATAAAGTTAGCCTTAAATAGTTTGGCAGGTGGAGGAGTGCCTTCAGTTCGACCCAAGAGTCACAGGCAGCAGCTACACCGCCAAGGATACTTTTTGGATAACTTAAACGACAAAGATGCCCTACTACGAGGAGGAACGACGACACCATCACCATCACCATCATGGTGGCAGGCCCATTGTCGAGGTGGACATTGTCCCGCCAAGGATCCCCAGGCCTGTGATCGAGATCGGAGTGGGTGGTGGTTACCGCCCGCCTCCGCCTAGGGTGGAGGTGATCACCCCGGCCGCTGTCTACCAGCCACCACCACCGCCCATCGTCGAGGTGGATGTGGTCCGTCCCGGAAGGCCGTTCATCGAGTTCAATATCGGCGGTCGCCGTCCGCCCCGCGAGGAGGTCATCATCGTCCAGCAACAGCCACCACCAAGGTGGTAACTTAATTCCGGCTCTGACTGGCGAATTGGAAGAGTGAACTAATTACAAAAAAATACAAAAAAGGAGAGCAATGTCCAACAGTGTTCACTGCATTCACCGGAAATTTGATAGTTTACACATAGATTTTAATTAAAATATTGTAAAAAAAAATATACAGAACCTCAAACCTAAATGGAACCCGTTTTTTAAATCGCAAATTTAAGAATATCTCTAAATAAAGATGTAACTTATTTAAATAAAATGCTTACACCTTTGAAAATTTCAAAATTAACTGAATTTTATGTAAATCTGAGAGCTTAAAAGAACTTGCCTTCCAAGACTCTGTATTTAACAATAAATCAAAACCTTGTTCACTCCTTCCAAGTTTATAAATTATTTACTGCTTAAATATTTAGAAAACCTAAAACAGAATGTTAGAAATATATTGACATTCTGTTGTAGTACGGTGAATTTATAAAAATCATGGGAGGATATTACCTTTGTCTTCTAAAGGGAGCGTAAATAATAATGTCAAATATATATTATTCAGATGTTTCCTTGGCTTGAATAAATAGAACTAAGTTAACAAAATCTTAGAAATGCTTTTCCAACTCTAAAATTATTTTTACATATTTTACATACATTTTTTCAACATAAAACGATATTTTCTATAAAATTACGTATACGCCACGTAGTTTTCCTACAAATTATTAAACAAAATTATTTTTCCTTATCGAGTAAGTCCTGTGACTGAAAATCCATTCCGTTGTTTGCTTAAATATGTTAAGTGCATTTTATTTTAATTGAAATTCACATGATTGGTTTTCAATGTCGGTTCTTGCACTTGCACGCTGAATAAATTCGCGTATATGGCATTAATTCGGAATGTTAATGGCGCAAATATAAAAATTTAACTACTGGCGAATGTCATAAACAATGGTTAAGGCTTTTGCTTGCCATTTCTCTCTCTCTCTCTCTCTTTCTGTTATCTCTGCACATAATTGTTTTGCCCTTTTTTTTGCTCGGCTTTCGTTGCTATCTGACTTGTCTGCAATGATTGATGTCCTTTGGCAGAGCCTGCTTATCAATTAGAGTAAAATTTGTAAACATTTAAATATCAGAATAGTCTTTGGGTGGATTTAAATTATTGATTTAAAGCAATTATTGAGTTTGGGAATTCTATTTTCATAAACTGTAAATATTTAATTGATGGGAATCCCATATATTGGAAGTAATTGATGCAGCTTTTTATATTGAGTCAACATTTAGCTTTAAGTACTTGTTTAATATTTTATATCTTTGATAAAATACATTTTATGCTATTTAAATTTGTATAAATAGTTTGAAAAATGCACCACAATGACTAACGAATGGCAGTATTAATTTTGGGGCTTGTCCTCAATTGAGCAATGAACAGTCGAAAATGAAGTTCTTTTATCAACCAGCCCTGGCAAGTATGAATCACAGCAAACCAGCAGAGACAACGCACTTGACCGATCTACAAAAGTCGATAAGAATATCAGGGGATTTAATTATCACCACAAACAGTATATAAATGGAATAAATAAATGGTGGACAGCAAGTGGAAAAGCAGTCAGCCCAGGAAAGCCAAGATAAACAGATCCCCACAAAATCAAGGAACTATGGCCGATGTGAATATCATCAATGTCCAGTGCGAGTGCTATCATCGTCGTGGACTGCTATACGTGGCTCGTCCTTGGGTTTGGGGACGTCCTTGCCGCCGGTGCCGAAGGATGATGTCCAGGAACATTATGGTGGTGCCTACCCAGGTTGGAGTCCCCGTCGGAGCCACCACAACCACCACCACCATGGTGCCCATTGCAGTCACCTCATACTAAGGACTGGGAAAACTTGGAGTATCCAATCTGGATAAAGGATTGGCTTCTTAAAGAGAATATTCTCACCAAGACTGACACTTAGTTTTAATTAAATAAAATCTGCTAAATTTCTATAAACAAATAAATGCGTGGCTTTGAGCTTAAAATCTAAAAGTTTTCAAGTAAAATACATGTCTTTGAAGTTAAGCGAATTCTTGTTGTGGGATTTATAACAATATTATTTTATTATTAAAAAATATTATATATCAGATATAAGATTTAAAAAAATACAACACATTTTTCAAAAGTAAAAAAAAAAAACAAATCTATTTATTGATTTTTACATCGAGCTTTAATTCATTATGGATTTCTAGGGGTGCTGGTCTCCCTAATGACTTCAAGTGTTAACTGAATATCTGCCAGACGGCTCTCGATCTTGGCCTGTTGCAGCTCCAGCCTGTCCAGTCTCTCCTGAGTTGCGTTCAGGGTGAAAGCATCCCGCAGGCTCCATTCTTGCTCATGGAGCTCGAGGTGACTGATCAGTCGTTTCAGTCTCGAGAAGCAGAAGCCAGCACACTGAGTCTCCGGGTCTTTCAATAAACACACAAATTGCGAAGAAGCCGGAGACCCTGCCTCAGATTCAGCATACAGATTCCAGGCAAGAAGTGCCATGAAAAAATATATACCGAATTTAAACATATTAGCAGAGGGACAACCGCTGAACAAGAGAGTGTGCAATGAACTGATGCTGAGTCAATTCAGGGACTCACAAGAAGCCTTCGTTAGTGGTGATAATAAACCATATGTTTTTATTTATTATTATTTATATTATCAAATGAATTGCGATATGAGAAAATCATAAAGTATCATATTAACAGTAAATAATATTTGCTTAATATTTTTGGGGCGGTAACCTTTATTCCCTAGGGCCAGGTCTTCTCTTTAGTTTTATAAAAGTAAAGTGAAAAAATGTAGGCAAAATAATACTAAATAAATAAATAAAACGTAAGTACAAAAGGTCATACAATAATGATCTAAACTAAATATAAAAAAATATTTATTGCCATTTAAGGGTTCTACATCAATGGCAAATGTAAAAAAAAAAAATTGTTTAGAAAGCTTTTTAATAACTTTTTATTGAAAGTGATAAACATTTATTACGTACATTTTCCCATGTAATTTAAACAGTTTAAATTATTTTGTATTATTTTGTTATGACTCATAATTAATTAACTGATCTTAGGGGCAACCCCAAGTATTGACAACTCTAGTGAGTCAGCCTTAAAATCAGCATACAACCATCCCTGGTCAAAATTAATCACGATACCAGCAGAGGCCCAAACTTGATCAATCAATGCACCGATAAGCAAAACCCCACGATTTCCTTATCGAACGAAGCGGGGTGCACATAAACGAAATAAATAAATGGGGAAACGCCACTGGAAAAGCCAGTTACGCAGAAAACTTCAAGAAGGAAGAACACCAAAGTCGAGGAAATATGGCCGATGTAAATATCAACCTGCAGTGCGAGTGCAATCATCCCCGCGGAGTCCTTTATTACGCCAATCCCCTGGCCTGGGGACGTCCTTGCCGCCAGTGTAGACGGATGATGTCCAGGAATGTGGTGGTGGTACCCACCCAGGTGGCTGTTCCTGCCCAGGCGCCCGTTCAAACCACTACGACCACGACCACTACTTCTGTGCCCGTCAGGGTCACCACCTACTAGACTCTTTCCAGTTCCAAGACATTTTTGCTTTTTAATGTGGAAAAATTAAATAAACACTTTTTTAAGTAATTGTTAAATAATAAATGCAAACATTTCATCGAAAGCCTGAATTTGTTCTTTTTATTCAAATATTTTGGGGAGCTCTTTTAGCTGAGTATTATTTATATATATAATATATGGGGAAATGATTATTAAATACATTTTTCATAAGCACAGAAATATGTATTGAGTGGAATTTAATATTTTATTTAGACTACATATTGAAAGTCAGACCTGTATTATTTAAGTTCAAGCATTTAGCTTTTAGAGCCTTATTAAATAAAGGATTAAAATCTCTTACATAAAGAGTAAACATTTAGATTTAAATATTTTAACTGCAATCTTAAGTTTTTCAAGGATTAACTTGGTATATATTAGATATTCTAATTTATTTATAGGAAAACCTTTACTTTGTTGACAATAATAAATATAATAAGACATCGTTCATGACTTTATTGAACGTAATATATTTCGTATTATATATATTTTCTGTATTTATTACGGAGTTTATTTTATATAATAAAATATTACATTGTAAATGCATTATATCTATTACGCAGTATATTTTACATAATAATTTATTACGTTCCACTTGCTTTTTCTTGTAAGACACGTGAGCTGACATTATTTCTGAAATTCTTATCAGTGCAAGTGTACTGGCTTATAAGCAAGTGATCCATGGAATGATAGACAAAGTACAGTATCAATCTCAATAGCTGAGGCTATAGATTAATGGTCCTGATCTACCCTAACACATATATGTATATAGCTTTCTAGCTCCCCGAAATGACTCACCAAGTCGACCTGATCCCAAGGCAACCCCCAGTTATGTGGACACCCATGATTCAGCGACCTAAGCCAAAGAAAGTATTGCCAGCCCTGGTGAAACTGAATCACCAAGGGAGCCAGCAGCACCTACTACAGCAAACGTTGATCGATCAATGTACCGATAAAAAGCGCAGAGGATTTCCTTATCGCACTCACTGTCCGTTGTTGGACACTTGCTCGCCAAATAAATAAATATATAAAGAATACCGCCCAGAAATTGGACAGTAAACGAAGGGAATTCGTAGAGGAAAGACCGAAAATATCGCAAATAAATCCAGTAACAATGAATAACGTTAACATAAATGTCCAGTGCGAGTGCTACCATCGTCGCGGACTGTTCTACTACGCTTGGCCCTTGGCCTGGGGACGTCCTTGCCGTCGCTGCCGAAGGATGATGAACCGGGGCATTGTGGTAATGCCACAAGTGTCGATGCCTGTTCAGACCACAACGACTACAGTGGTGCCTGCCCAGTGTGCGACCAACTGGCAGATGCAGCAGCCGATGCAGCAGCCGATGCAGCAGCAGCAAATGCCAATGCAAATGCAGATGCAGGAGCCCCAGATGATGTCCGCCTTGCCCCCGAAGTACGATCAGGTCGTGGCCGCCAACTAAGGAGTTGCAGATCTTTTGTACAATTTATAAAAACACAATAAAAGCTATATGAAGAACATTGCAAAATCTATGAAATTCGTGCGAAAAAATGGTCTTAAATATTAATTACAATATGTTAGAGTAATTAAAGGGTACAAAGCCTCAAACTTTGTTATTCCATTTCAAAAACCGTTTTATTTAAGGGCTTGTTTATAAAATTAGTTAAGCTAAAACATCTCTTAAATAATAAACGAAATAAGCTACACAATATAAAGGCAATCAAGATACAAAAATTCATTTAAATAAAGTGTTGATAAACAATTTAAAGATACTTAAATGTTTACCCAAGCTAAGGGCAAAGTGCAAAGAGATTCAGTTAAC
>VNJW01006946.1:0-16493 GCA_008042615.1 Drosophila auraria
TTTGCAACGCAGTGAAGGAGGCATCTCCGACCCCATAAAGTATATATATTCTTGATCAGCATCACCAGCCGAGTCGATCTAGCCATGTCCGTCTGTCGGTTTCTACGCGAACTAGTCTCTCAGTTTTTGAGCTATCGGGCTGAAACTCTCAGCATAGTCTTATTTCTTTAGCACGCAGTATATATGTCGGAACGGCCGAAATCAGACCACTATATCCTATAGCTGCCATAGGAATGATGGCGAAATTAATGTAAAAAAAATTTTAACTTCTCTGTTTTTCAACGAATTTCTATAAACTTCGAGATATAGTCGTTTTTTATAGTTCTAGAATTACGGTTTTAATTTCATTAAGATCGGACAACTATATCATATAGCTGCCATAGAAGGGATCGGTCGATTTATATGATAATGTAAAATTCTACATGTAAAATGTAAAATTTAAAAAAATTTACATAATTTGACATTTTTTTTTAACATTACCAAAATGGATCGATTTTTAATGATCCTATTGCAGACTGCAAGGGTATACAAACTTCGGTTTACCGAAGTTAGCTTTCTTTCTCGTTTTATATTAAGAACTAAATGTTTTCTTCTAACTATGATTTCACGAGTTTAAAATCAAATTATATTAGGAATTATTTATTTACAATTGATTCATTGAAGATCACTAAGTTTCGGTCAAATTAAAAAGTAACAGAATTTACCTAATCATTTTATCTTTCATTCAAATAACTCTTAAGCATGAGAGACCAGTTTACGTAGGAAACGGACAGGCGGACAGCCGGACGGACAGCCGGACATGTCTAGATCGACTCGGTTATTGATCTTCATTTATTAATTTAAAAGTACTAGCTTAAATTGTTTTTTTTAAGAACTTGTTCTCAATTAGGCATTATTAGCCGATAAACTCTCTGGAAGTAAATTTTTTCTTCAAAAGAAAATCTTTTCTGTATAAAAAACACGAAAACCCTGCCGTATTAAATAAATTTTAATTAATTTATTTACTTTTATTATTGCTCTATTACACCCTAATTATAAACACACAATTTTCTATTTTTATAACCTTGATTTGTTTAAACAAAATCCGTTTAAAACTCAATTGAATTTCCCATTGATATTTGCTCTCAGGCAATGTTTACGTTTTGGAACCACTCACAGGGCTCTCTCTCGCTCTCTTCCACTCAATCACTCTCTTGCGCTCTCGGGCTCTCCCTCTCTCACCGAAGGCACACTGGCGCCATTTGACCCCTCAGCGGCGGCGAAAATAACTAAGCATAGAGAGCGAAACGCTCTCGCGGCGCCTGCGTTCGCTCGTATCCGCGAGATACTCAGCCTGCCGAATACGTAGCCGCGACCGAGAACGAGCGTTTCTCGCCGCTCGAAGCGTTCGAGGGAAAATCCAGAGGCTCGAGTTTTCAGTTGCTGTGCGAGCTCCAATCGGTTCGGACGTGTGGCCACGCACAATTCAGATCGCGACTTCAAGTTGGAAAGCATAAAAGTCAGAAAAAAGAAGCTAAAGCTGAAGAGAAGTGCCAGCCGAAGTGAAAGAGAAATTCGGTGCGAAGGCAATGAAAATACAAAATACACCGGGAACAAAGTGCGCTTAGTGAGAGAAAACGCAAACGAAACCGAAAAAGAAAAAAAGATATAAGAAAACGAAAGAAAACGAGGCAACAAACAAAGTGTCGAGGAAAATGCCAAGTCCCAGTGTCCAGTGAGAGTCCCTCGAACGCGAACTACACCTCAGAGATTCCCCTACCCACTCGCCACAAACCTCGCAAGATGCCGCCGCCCGTCCTGCTGCTCCCGCTTCTGCTCTGTCTGGGAGCGGTAGCGGTAGCGGGTGCCGGAGCGGTAGCGGCGTCCCCAGCGGCGTCCAAGGGAGCGGACTCCTCCAGTGCCAGTGCCAGCGCCATAATGGGCGCCGGCTCGGGGGCAGCCGCCACAGTCTCCCTCTCCGGCGACTACTCCTCCCTGCTTTCCGGCCAGTCCGGAACCTCGCCAGCGCCCTCGGCGGCCGTACTTCCGCCCAGCGGCCCGGGCAACCAGTGCTCGTGGTCCTACAACGGCACCAGCTCGGTGCTCTGCTCCCTGCGCCTGATCGAGCGCCAGCCGGGACTGGACCTGCAGGGCGCCGATGGCAGCAGCCAGCTGAGCATCCAGTGCAGCGAGCTGTACCTCTTCGAGTCCACGCTGCCGGTGGCCGTCTTTGCCCGCCTCCAGACCCTGGAAGCCCTCAGGCTGGACTCCTGCAAGCTGCTCCAGCTGCCCAACAATGCCTTCGAGGGTTTGGGCACCCTGAAAGTGCTCCACCTGAGCACCCGCAACGCGGAATGGGGAGCCACGCGCTCCCTGGAGCTGTTCCCCGACTCGCTGGGAGGGCTGAAGCAGCTCACCGAACTGGATCTGGGGGACAACAACCTGAGGCAGCTGCCCGCGGGCTTCCTGTGCCCGGTGGGCAACCTGCAGGTGCTGAATCTCACCCGCAACCGCATCCGCACCGCCGAGCAGCTGGGCTTCGCGGACATGAGCTGTGCGGCCGCTGGGACAGGCAGTGCCGGCAGCGAGCTCCAGGTCCTGGACGCCAGCCACAACGAGCTGAGGTCCATCAGCGAGAGCTGGGGCATCTCGCGGCTAAGGAGGCTGCAGCACCTCAATCTGGCCCACAACAACCTCTCAGAGCTGTCGGGCGAGGCTCTGGCCGGACTGGCCTCCTTGAGGATTGTGAACCTGAGCAACAACCACCTGGAGACGCTGCCCGAGGGCCTGTTCGCTGGGAGCAAGGAGCTGCGCGAGATCCACCTGCAGCACAACGAGCTGTACGAGCTGCCACGCGGCCTGTTCCATCGCCTGGAGCAGCTGCTGGTGGTGGATCTGTCCGGCAACCAGCTGACCTCCAACCACGTGGATAATACAACCTTTGCCGGGTTGATCCGCCTGATTGTGCTGAACCTGGCTCATAATGCCCTTACGAGGATCGACTACCGCACCTTCAAGGAGCTGTACTTCCTGCAGATCCTGAACCTGCGCAACAACTCCATCGGCCACATCGAGGACAACGCCTTCCTGCCGCTGTACAATCTGCACACCTTGAATCTGGCTGAGAACCGACTCCACACCCTGGACGACCGCCTCTTCAATGGGTTGTATGTGCTGTCCAAGCTTACGCTGAACAACAACCTCATCAGCGTGGTGGAGCCTGCGGTGTTCAAGAACTGCTCCGATCTCAAGGAGCTGGACCTGAGCTCCAACCAGCTGAACGAGGTGCCGCGCGCCCTGCAGGACCTTGCCATGCTGCGCACCCTGGACCTAGGAGAGAACCAGATTCGCACCTTCGACAACCAGAGCTTCAAGAACCTCCACCAGCTGACGGGCCTAAGGCTGATAGACAACCAGATTGGCAACATCACCGTGGGCATGTTTCAGGACCTGCCGCGGCTCAGTGTCCTCAATCTGGCCAAGAACCGCATCCAGAGCATTGAGCGGGGCTCCTTCGACAAGAACTTCGAGTTGGAGGCCATCAGGCTGGACAGGAACTTCCTCTCGGACATCAATGGCGTGTTCGCCACTCTGGTCTCCCTCCTCTGGCTGAATCTTTCGGAGAACCATTTGGTGTGGTTCGACTATGCTTTCATCCCCTCGAACCTCAAGTGGCTGGACATCCACGGCAACTACATCGAGGCTTTGGGCAACTACTACAAGCTGCAGGAGGAGATCCGCGTCAAGACGCTGGACGCCTCTCACAACCGCATCACCGAGATCGGTCCCATGTCCATCCCCAACACCATCGAGCTGCTGTTCATCAACAACAACCTCATCGGCAGCGTGCTGCCCAACGCCTTCGTGGACAAGGCCAACCTGGCTCGCGTCGATCTCTACGCCAACCAGCTGACCAAGCTCCAGCTCCAGCAGCTCCGCGTGGCCCCCGTGGTGGCCCCCAAGCCCCTGCCCGAGTTCTACCTGGGCGGCAACCCCTTCGAGTGCGACTGCACCATGGACTGGCTGCAGCGGATCAACAACCTGACCACGCGCCAGCACCCGCGGGTCATGGACATGGCCAACATCGAGTGCGTGATGCCGCATGCCCGCGGCGCCGCCGTGCGTCCGCTGGGGGCCCTGCGGCCGCAGGACTTCCTCTGCCGCTACGAGTCGCACTGCTTCGCTCTGTGTCACTGCTGCGACTTCGATGCCTGCGACTGCGAGATGACCTGCCCCAGCAACTGCACCTGCTACCACGACCAGATCTGGTCCACCAACGTCGTCGACTGCGGCGGCCAGCAGACCTCGGAGCTGCCGCGTCGCGTCCCCATGGACTCGAGTGTGGTCTACCTCGATGGGAACATCTTTCCGGTGCTCAAAAACCACGCCTTCATTGGTCGCAAGAATCTTCGGGCCTTGTATGTGAATGGCAGCCAGGTAGCGGGCATCCAGAACCGGACCTTCGCCAGCCTAGCCTCGCTGCAGCTGCTCCACCTGGCCGACAACCGGCTGCGCACGCTCCACGGCTACGAGTTTGAGCAGCTATCCGCTCTCCGGGAGCTCTACCTGCAGAACAACCAGCTGACCACCATTGAGAATGCCACTCTGACTCCTCTGGCTGCTTTGGAGCTGCTCCGCATCGATGGGAATCGCCTGATGACCCTGCCCATCTGGCAGCTCCATGCCACGCACTTTGGCACCCGCCTGCGCTCCATCAGCCTGGGCAGGAATCCCTGGAGCTGCCGCTGCCAGTTCCTGCAGGCCCTCACCGCCTACGTGGCAGACAACGCCCTGATCGTCCAGGATGCCCAGGACATCTATTGCATGGCAGCAGGAGGTGGCAGCTCTGGCCTGGAAGTGGCCTCCTCTTCCTCGGCGGATGAGGGAGCTTTAGAAAAGCGGGAGCTGGACTTCAATGCCACGGGCGCCGCCTGCACGGACTATTACTCCGGAGGCTCCATGCTGCAGCATGGCATTCCCGAGTCGTACATCCCCCTGCTGGCCGCCGCCCTGGCCCTGCTCTTCCTCCTCGTGGTCATCGCCATGGTCTTCGCCTTCCGGGAGTCCCTGAGGATCTGGCTGTTCGCCCACTACGGCGTGCGAGTCTTCGGGCCGCGCTGCGAGGAGTCCGAGAAGCTCTACGATGCCGTGCTCCTGCACTCGGCCAAGGACTCGGAGTTCGTGTGCCAGCACCTGGCCGCCCAGCTGGAGACGGGACGTCCTCCGCTGAGGGTCTGCCTGCAGCACAGGGACCTGGCCCACGATGCCACCCACTACCAGCTGCTGGAGGCCACGAGGGTCTCGCGCCGCGTGGTGATTCTGCTGACCCGGAACTTCCTTCAGACCGAGTGGGCCCGCTGCGAGCTGAGGCGATCCGTGCATGACGCCTTGAGGGGAAGGCCCCAGAAGCTGGTAATCATCGAGGAGCCGGAGGTGGCCTTCGAGGCGGAGAGCGACATCGAGCTGCTGCCTTACCTCAAGACCTCGGCGGTGCATCGCATCCGTCGCTCCGATCGCCACTTCTGGGAGAAGCTGCGCTACGCCCTGCCCGTGGACTACCCCACCTTCAGGGGCAACAACTACACGCTGGAGCTGGACCATCACAGCCACGAGCGGGTGAAGCAGCCGGCCAGTCCCGGCCTGCTCTACCGTCAGGCCCCACCGCCTGCCTACTGTGGGCCTCCAGAAGGAGCGCCGCCTCAGGTGGGAGCCGTAGCTGGAGTCACTGCCTTAGTGCCTGCGGAGCAGAACTACTCCACGGCCACCACTGCCACGCCCAGTCCCAGGCCACAGCGCAGGGAGCAACAGCAGGGATCTGTCTCAGGCTCGGGCTCGGTTTCGGGCGCTGGGAGCCACCACCTGCACGCCCAGTACTACCAGCACCATGGGATGCGGCCGCCCTCGGAGCACATCTACTCCAGCATCGACTCGGACTACTCGACCCTGGACAACGAGCAGCACATGCTGATGATGCCGGCAGGTCATGGCCTGGAGGCTGCCCAGCGGGCCCAGACCTGGCGGCCCAAAAGGGAGCAGCTCCAGCACCACCAGCAGACCCAAGCGGGCACCCTGGGTTCCAAGGTGGTTCAGCAGCAGCAGGAGCAGACAGTGTCCAGTGGCCAGCAGCAGGGACCGCATGTCCAGGCGTATCTGGTGTAAGCGAGCTGAGAGAGAGAGCTGACAGTGATTTCTTTAGGGACTGGTTCCTGTGCATAATTTTAATTACTAAAATGTGAGCTAGGAGCAGGAGCAGGAGCAGCAGGATTTTAACGTACATTACTTTGTTTATCCAGTGTAAAGTCATTTTAGAAGCACACAAGATACATTTGCGAGATACAGATGAGAGAGGGAGGTGGCTACAATGCCATTTCAAAGTTTCCAAACTAAGTTTCCTCCTCGCATGAACTCCAACTCGAACTCGAACTCGAACTGCAACTCGCTCTGGCTCGAGGGGGAATTTGTGATAACTTTTTAATATGGTTTTAATCAGTTGGAGAGGGAGATTTCCACCTCCCTGATAATTGCCATAATCCCAGCTGCTCCTGTGCTCGCTCCTCATCAATTTGTAAATAGCCACACGCCGTATTTACTGCCCAAACATAACATAGATACAGATACAGATACATAGATACAGGTACAGCTACTGTAGCGCATGGATAATTCAATAATCACATCCAAGTACACATGTAAATTGTATGCCACACACAGCGAATCGATAAATGCATTTGTCAAGTAATCCCCCGTAACCGTAACCCGTAACCCTAACCGTAACCGTAACCGTATGTAAAAAGCATAAATAATTACGATAACGATATCGATATGCAGAAAGCTCATTTTAAACACTTACGCTTACCAAAACTAACGATAATTGTAATAAAAGTCTCGCAAGCTACACCATATGCATAGCTAATTATATATAGTACCTATATCTATATATATATACCCGTGGATATATATCAATGTGCGTGTCTGCATGTACGTGACTGTGTAAAGTGAAGCAAACTAAACTGATATTAAAGAACTATCTATGCATATATTATACGAGTAAATGTTTAACAACTGCCTATAGAACGTACTCGAGAGCATTTATTTCAGCACACACTCACACACACTCGCCTACTCGTCATTAATTAAGCAAGTCCAGAGATTCAGCTAACCAGATACACAGACTTAGGATCCAGTTAAGACACTTGTACCAGTATGAAAGCCCAAAACTGTTATTTATTTTTATCATTTTGTAAGATACGAGTCTAAGTTTAGTTCTTAAAGCAGCTCTACGATATGTATAACCTATGGATAATTCAATTTTGTGAATACAACTATTTATATACTATATATATACATACATCTAAATCTATGTACGATTACGACAAAACAAAGATATTTTTCTGTTTCGCCAGCGAACAATGCAAATGAAATGAACAACTTTTTTAAAACAAAAACAAACCACAGTGTTTTCTATCTCTCTGGGTTTGGAGTTCGAGCTTCAATAATGGCCTGTGGCCAGGGCGACTGGTCTTCCATTTCCATTTCCATTTCCAGCTGGCTTTTTGCTAATTTAATTCATCATGCACATGAGTTGCTGTTTTGTAATCCTCACGCATTGTCAGGGCGGAGGAGGAGGAGCGAGTTCCAGCGGTCGGCGGCGGCGGCCCGTCAAAGTCACCGCTCCGCTCAGAGTGATAAATCATTTTTTGTTTTCTATACAGTTTACGGATACATATACATATATACCAGCGACACACAAATGCGCAGCCCATAGGAATCACCCCCTTTGCCTCGGCGCGGTCCATCATCATCGCCAGCTCCAGCTCGGAGCACATAGCGCCTCTTACCCGGGTTTCTTGTCTATCTGTCTGGCGGTTAAATGATGGCTGTTTCCCTCTGAAGGGTAACACTCGCCTCGTACTCGCCTCGCACTCGTACCTAGTCGAGCATTATACGCGTCTGGAGTGGATTTCTATGACGCTTTTGGCATTTATGCCAAACCAAGCCGGGCTCAAGTGCCTGTCTTCCCGGCCAAGTGCGATGTGTGTTGGCCAAGAGAGCAGAAGTTGGAGCCAGAGTTGGAGCTAAAGTTGGAGCTGAAAATGGAGCTGGAGCCGGAGCTGGTGTAGGGGCCAGCAGATGTAAATAGTGGTGAAAGAAATCGAGGAGCTACGTCCTCCAGTATCTCAATTTCTCAGTCAATTTCGATTGCAATACATTCCAAACAAAGAGCAGGGAATACAAAAAGAAAATATAAAGCTAAGAGCCGACTAAGAGATACTTCTGAATAACTAGAAACCTTTTGGTAAATTATACGTTAATTTAAATTAAATATATAAATACAGGCATTTGCTTAAAGGTATCTGATCAGAAATACATCCGAATATATTGTGTATTTGTGTGAAAAATAAACAGGAAATCGTTGAATCCTTAATTCTTATAGAACCAAGTGTGACTTGGAGTTAACTAAGCCTATAACTAAGATTTATATAAACCTTTCTTAATTCTAAAGCATTTAAACGAATTAAGAGATGACAAAAACGTGACCATAGACACAATTTTCTATCAAAATAAAAAATATTAATTCTATAAAAAATATTTAAAAGAATTCAAAGAGGACAAAAACGTGAGCATAGATGAAAATATCTTTATATACAAAGAAATCTCTATTTTTTCTATACAAATTCAACATACCCTCTTCACTCTGAGAGTTACAAGTACGAAAAAAAGGGGGAAACGGTTTTAAAACCAAGAAGGGGAACTGCTTTTTCCGCCTCTCCCCCAAAAAAGAAGAAAACCCTATCAACTGCAACTGGCAAAGTTTTTTAATTTGCTTTTATTGAGGTGGCTCCCCTTCCTAGAGCAGAAATAAAAGAGCTTCTCCCTACACTGCACAACTTGTAACTAATAGATTTACAAACCCGGCAAAGAAACAATGCCACACATTGCGTATCTGTATCTAGACACAAATGCCGAGAGACAAGGGCAGCAGCTACTGCATTGCAATCAAAGAGCGGAAAGGCAGCTCGGAAGGGGGAACAACTGGGAGAATCGGAAGCCCTAGTTAAGGAATTTTTGGGAAATTTCATTTAACAATTTCTTAATTGTTTGCAGATACGCATCTGCTGTCGAGTCGGCAATCGGCAGTCGGCGTCTCGGGGGAGGGTTTTTCCCCTCTCAGCTTTTCTGGGGCATTTTCCGCAAAATCAATACGGCCAGTTCTTTAAATCGAGCGAAGGAAGCAAGAGAGATATTTCATATTGCCTGATCAAAATTCAATACGTGTTGCAAATATCGAATTTCCATCAAAACAGAAACAAAAACAAAACAGTCGTAAAAAACATTGAGGGTTGCTGCCTACGTACTCGTATGTGCCGTGGGGGGCTAAAAAAATATAGGATATACACATCGGCCTCCGCTTCGCTTATTATGATAATAAATTTTTATGCTGCAAGGAATAAAGGAGAGAGTGCAAGAAAGAATTAAATAAAAAAAAGTACGAGTATCAGGCTCTCACACACAAAGTGAATTAAATTGAATTGAAAACTGTTTCCCAATAAAAGGGCGCCGGTTCAGGGGGCCGAAGTTTAAATGTCTCTCCTCGGGACCGGACCCTACACTGGCAATCAAATTATTTAAATGTAATAAAAAAGGTCCGGCCAAACATTTGCCTTGGCATTTGCCGGGCAAACTTTGCACTGTCAAATGTGGGCCAGTCACTCAGATTTCCTCAATGTCAGAAGTACATTCATATACCCAGCAGCATTTCCATTTCCATTTCCCTCGCATACATAGATACATGTATCCAGATACATAGGAAAGTGGGAAAACGCTTTTCGTCACGTTTTTGTCGGTAGAGCGCACAGAAATAGGCAAATAAATCTGTGCGAGCAGCGGGAAAATTGAAACGAAATGCTTGGTCAGGCTTTTCCATATACCGAACAGCATACTATATAGTATATATATACGTGTAGGCCACAATTTTCATTTTCTAGCTGATAAACAACGACGCCAAGGTGATAAGTTCATTCTGACAGCTTGCAAATCAAACTGTCTCCTGGCTTTTATTTCTGTTTTATATCTTTGCTCACTTTTACTGCGAAGAAAATCAATTTAGCTTCCAGACAATGATTGAAGTTTTTGCGTGGGCCAGTCCACACACATATTTTTGTTTCTGTTTCTTGGGGAAAAATCGAGTCACCTTTAATTATATTTGCTCGAATTGAGCAATATTATTATTATGACATGATGGCCCAGGCGCTTGGAAAATCAAAATGAATGCCGAGGACTTGCAGGCTCAATTAATTTCAATATATTCTCATGTGATTCTTGGGAAAGCCAATGGAGAGAATTAAATAACAAGAAGGATGTTGTTTCATCTGTACATTGATTGTTGCGAATAAAATTGTTAACTGAGCGTATATTATTGAGAGATAACTTTTAACAAACAAGAAACTTAAAAACATTAATATAAATCTCTTTAAAAGGCCGTTTACTTTTTTATTTTATAAAAAAATTATCCGAATGAAATTAACAATAAAATTAAAATTCAAAAATCTCTTATCAATGTTAACAAAAATATTTAAGTAACTTTTCAGCATTTTATAGTTTTACTGGTAGTGGCTTCCATTATTTACAGCGCCATGAATGATGTTATTTCATCAGAACATTGATATACATATGTTTTGAATAAAATAGTTAACCAAGCGGATATTTTTACAAGCTAAATTAAAATTCAATTAAATTCTAGAAAGCAGTTAATATTTTATTTTATTAAAAAAAAAACATAAAAGCGAATTACTACATATGTAATTAACCTTCCAAAAAACCCTCTTTGATGTTAAAAAAACTATCAAAGTAACTTATAAGCTTTATTAAATATTACAATCCATTTTCCTGGTATGATTTTCCTTATTTCCAGCGTCTATAATATACTAAAATTCGGCTGCCTGAAATAAACATAACTAACCTTTTTTGTAAATTTAGAAAAGGCAGTCAAATATTGTATTTTACTCAATTCTTTTAGATGTCAAAAAAAAATTTTAAAGTAACTTCTAAGCATTTTTGGATATTACTATCCATTTTCCTGGTATGATTTCCCTTACTTCCAGCGCTTCTAAAATTGGCTGCCTGAAGTCAACATAATTAACCTTTTTTAGCCACACTCGGCGGGTTGGCTGGAAAAGTTTTTGCCTGTATTTATAATAAGCTCTATAATGCGGCCAGAACGCAAATGTCACAAGTGCCAACAAACGAATTGCTCCAGCAGCTGTGTGGGGCCGGGCCACATAGATATATCCTCGAGGATACACATAAGGATATATACATGTGAGTTTGTCATAATTTCACGTCCATTGTCAGCGTTTATTCAGCATGGCAGCGGGCAGGACGAACGGGGGGACGACTGAGGACGGAAAGGACCGAGAGGACGGCCGACGACATTTATGCTTTATCCTGGCTGGTGCGGTGCCCATTGTCGTTGTTATTTTTGTGGGGCGTAATTATTTGTTTTGGCTTGCCGGGTTCATTTACTCCACCGAAAAGAAAATACCCCAAAGGAGTCACACTCGCACGCTGTATGTGTTTTGCATTTTCCTTCCTGTGTGTTTGTGCACATGTGTTTTAATTTCTGTTTGTTGTTTTCCACAACAGCAACAGTAACAAGAATAACAACAATAAAAAGCGGACTGAAACACCGGTGTCTCCTTGTATGTTTTCCTTGTTTCAGTGCCACACATATTGCCCGCGCGGCGTGGGTTCAAGCAATTACAAATTATGGCCCAGTTCCACATGCCGTTTAGGGTTACCTTTTCTTAATTGTTTTTCCTGCGCCGGATTTTTGAGTGTCTTCCGGGGGCAAGATCCCGCGTCAGTGACGCAGAACGGGGCGAACTCTCTGGCGAAACTATTTATCTTCCTAAAGGGAAACTCGGAGTGGCGGCAAGTGGGGAAAATCAATAACCCCGAAAAGCTTTAAAGTCAGCGAGCAGTGAGCTGTATGTGGCTTTGCCGAGTTAGCCGGGGAAAATCGAGCAGGAAAAACCGGTTTAATGAGCCGGCTGGCTGCCTGATGGACGCCTTGCACGCAACGACACCAAACATGTCCTGTGCTTATTAAATTTCGTGAGCAAGTGCCCAAGGACTAAAGGCAGCACTCGAAAAAAGTAAACAAAACTTGCTTTAGCAGAGAGCATTGAAAGGCATTTGTGGCACATAGATTTCTCTCTCTGCATCTGGAGAAGTTGCAGCCGGAGAAATGCCAACAAAGCAAAGCCCGGGCAACGTCAGGATATTAAGGACACTGGCCGGGAAGAGGGCATAAAAAGCAACGACTTGGTCACGACCAATAAGATGGAAGACAATTCAATTGAAAAAAATCAACGATCGATAATCTTTACCACTGACCGCACACACGCTCTCTGTCGCTCTGGCACTCTGCCTGTCTGGCTGTCAGACTGTCCTGCTGTCGATGGCTTTTGGTCCTTGAAGAGCCTGCCTTTGCTCCAGTTCCAGTTCCAATTCCAGCTTCAGCTTCAACTTCCCCTTGCCGGCTGGGTCTGCTCCATTTACATGTTTATCGGAGCCGCCTTTCCTTTTCTACTTCTGTGCGTTGGCAACTTGAGCGTGTGCTTTTTCATTCGCCTTACTTGCCTCCAAGTGGCCCAGAGTCGGAGCTGAGAGCCCGGAGCCCGGAGACGGCACAGCTTCCTTAATTTTGTTTGACTTCAGCTAAAGTTTAATGATGGACTCATGTACTCGGGGCTGCACAGCGCCGGAAGATGAGCGAACGCTCTGGAGAGTTACACTCAAGTGCTTTGTAATCGACTGCAATCAACACGAGCAGGCTTAGTCCGGAGCAAAAGGATAATAATGATGCGATTACTGAGCCCTCGCTGAGGGAGTATTATCTAATAGTTTATTTAATTTTAGCTGGAAAGTAAGGGAAAAAAATGTAAAATCTCTTAAAGGGTTCGCTATTCAGCCTACTGCTAAGTTAAACGTTATTAAAAGGATCAAAAATTACCTAGTCGTTACTAAAAAAATTATTACACATTTTTTAGAGTAATATCTCATATAGAGAACTCTTTAAAAGCTTTAAATATATTTCTTTTGATTTAAATAATTTATTGAAGCCTTTTAAAAAGAGTTATTATTATAATAAAAGTAAAAAGTATGTAAGCTAGAGCTTAGGAATACTTGCAGATTATTAAAAGAATAAAAAGTGACTTAGCCACAACTACAAAAAATAAATATTATAAATTTCTAAGAGTAATATATTATTACAAAAAATTATTACAATTTCTAAGAGTATATATATAGTATAGAGAACTCTTTAAAAGCTTTAAGAATATTTATTTTCATATACAAAAATTAGTCGAAGACTTTTAAAGGAAGTTTTAAATATAGTAAAAG
The DNA here is from genome assembly GCA_008042615.1 of Drosophila auraria. Taxonomy (NCBI): domain Eukaryota; kingdom Metazoa; phylum Arthropoda; class Insecta; order Diptera; family Drosophilidae; genus Drosophila; species Drosophila auraria. The sequence goes on from VNJW01006946.1 coordinate 13,381, forward strand.
TAAGAAGTGAGTAAGCCAGAGCTGAGGTATATTTACAGGTATAAATATCTATGAAAAGATAAGTCGAATCTTGTTTATACCTCCATTTAATCACTATTTAAATGTTATGCCAGATAAGCAGACTTAAAGAGTGGAATTTAGGTTGGTAAAGGCCTCCGATCGGGCGCGGTAATCCCCTTTCCCGAGATGATTATCCGACACTGCAGCTCATTATCTTAGTTTCAGCCGGAGGCGTTCTCAAAACACACACAAAATACGAAAATACGAGTTTGAGAACTGGAGTACACACGTGCACTAGTGCCGAGCTGCTCACTCCCTTAGTTTTAAATAAACAAGGAAGTAATTAACATTTTCGGGCATTTCTTCAGTGTTTTTCGCCTCCTTCTGTTACCCAGCAGCTCGTTTCTACTTCATTTACTTTGCTTACTCAAATTTCGGGGCAGCCTATTTACAAGCACAAAAACTTTTACTTCAGGGTTTTTTCCATATTATTTCCCTTTTTTTTCTCTCCTCGTTGTTATTTTTTTGATGTTGTTTGTCGCAGCCCTGGGGCTGCACTTTATAAAGTGTTAACTTGCCGAACCTGAACCCTTTTCGAGGCACAGAGAGCAGGAGACGGCGTGTTTTGGATATATAAAAACTTTGATTTGATTTCCGCTCCCCATTACCTAATGCCCCGTTATGTGCAGCTCAAATATTTATTAATACATTTTATTAAACGATAAAACGGTTTATGGTGGCAACAAAACGTGTGTCTCGTCCAATCAAACATTTTATGCGCCACTCTCTGTGTTTGTTTGTATTAAAAATGCATAAACCCATAACCACATAATTAGTTTTTATAAGCGGAGAGCTCGGCCCGGAGCTAATTTTGCATGCGCCCCCCGAAAATGCTTAACTATGCTTATTTTTATTTAAATAAAGCCCATAAATGTTTATACGGCCTGTGTGCGTCCAAAAACTAACTTTATGGGCCTCATAAAAAGTGGAGCATGGATTGCCGATGGCATAACCTATGCGAGATCGTCAGCGGCCGAGAACCTGCTATAAGGCCTGTCAAATCCATCGCACGAAGCCATCAGGCCAGAGAGTAATATGACAAATCCGCTGGAGAAACTAGTTTTGATTCGATCTTATCGAGCCCTCGGCTCAGGCAGTCTCTGATTTCATAAAAATTATTTTTGTCCGATCTGTCCAACAAAGTTATAAAATCAGCACGCGTAGCCAAACCGTTTAAAATCAAATGCCATCTCCAGCAGCTCCATCATCGGTCCAAGATGGGTTTCTGCCGCAGATTGCGTCTCCACTCCCCCACAGAGAAATTTATTAAGTGGAAGATAAGCATCTGGGGGCCGAGGCGACTTGACCATTGATTGATATGCCAGATACTCGCCGCGAACGGATACTCGAATGTATCCAAAGTTCAGACACAGGCCCCTTAATGGCCGGGATGAGCTTACATGTCGGCGTCTCGGGTCATTGCTTTTGCTGGGCTAATAATAGAGGTTAACTAAGCTAATGAAAACGACTCGGCCAGCTGTGGTCGTCGGGCTTCAAAAGTTTAAATACTAAATATGAACGCAGTTAAACTGGCATTTTATTTGTATTTTTAGTGTGGGGAGAAAAGGAAACGACTGAGGTTTTTACGACCCAGAAACGTTGACGATGATTTCTTATCTCTGATTTCCTGCGCAGTCAGAAAATCGATTTGGGTTCTTCCTAAATAAAATTGGGAGGGAAAATGGGAAACCTTTAGATGCTTGGTTTAATTTTTAGGTAAAAACGGCTTTGATTTTTATTTGATAAAATTCTTTGTGTCAGGAATATAATTTTGACTGAAGATATTGTATATATAATGGCTTTTATAGATCTATAATTTACACATTTAAATCCTTATAATCTGATTATTAAAAACCAAACGAATAGCTTAGCGGGTAGAGTGTCCAGCCAGCGGTAAAACTGATTATAAGTTCACATGATTTTTATAAATTTATTCCAGCTTCAGATAATATATTTAAACTGCATTTAGTTGTGAATTCCCATAAATATTCCCCTTTTTTTCTTTAACATCAATCATTTTAACTCTTATTAACTCCATTTATTGCTTCCCTTATATACAAATATTTTATAAGCTTATTATTAACCCATATTAATCATCTCCCAACCAATCCCTGCTTTAATTCCCTTCACTTTCTATCAAATGTCTTTCGTTTTCTAAAGACCTTGACTGCCGCCCCGAACAATGTGGAACAATTAATATTCCCCAAGACTCTGCTGCCTTTGGAATTCCCTGTATCAGCAGTTATATCTTAAGGCCCGCATAATATCGAACTATTTGGACTGATTTGGCTTACGGGGCAGATGCAATTAATTAAATCGCTTCACCTTGATCGGCAAACGAAGCAGTTTTGTCCGCCGCTATCTACGCACATATCTAATTCCGCATAATGTGCATTATATTCGCCTATTTATCTTGGTTCGAGATGCGACATTTGTTTACTAAAAATACACTGAGCTAAAATACACCTGCCTTGCCCCTGGCACAGCCTCATTTGTGATTCAAAGTTACGGAAATGTTTGGGTTTAATAGGCCCCCTAGATTATTTCGATGGGTAGGCACTGATAAGACCTCTCGTAATGAGCAAACATTTTAGTATTGAAATTTTAATTAGGTATTGCGCCATAAAAATAAAAAAAAAAAAGACCCCGAAGCCCGAAAAGGAAACCAAACGAGAAAGAAAGCTAACTTCGGTAAACCGAAGTTTGTATACCCTTGCAGTCTGCAATTGGATCATTGAAAATCGATCCATTTTGGTAATGTAAAAAAAAAAATGTCAAATTATGTAAATTTTGTAAAATGTTACATTTTACATGTAGAGTTTTACATTTTCATATAAATCGACCGATCCCTTCTATGGCAGCTATATGATATAGTTGTCCGATCTTAATGAAATTAAAACCGTAATTCTAGAACTATAAAAAACGACTATATCTCGAAATTTATAGAAATTCGTTGAAAAACAGAGAAGTTAACATTTTTTTTACATTAATTTCGCCATCATTTCTATGGCAGCTATAAGATATAGTGGTCCGATTTCGGCCGTTCCGACATA
>VNJW01006948.1:0-32117 GCA_008042615.1 Drosophila auraria
AAAACCTTCAACTCCTTTTATTACAACACGCAACTTAAAGCCCTACGCACCATCTAAGGGTTAATCCACACACTCAATTGTCGATTCGCTCGCACTTACTGGGCGAGCCCCTCTCACTCGCACTCATTGTAGAGACGAGATTTTGCCGACGGGACTACCTTTAGTAATTGTGCCATGGTGGTAACCATGCCGAATGCTGTTGAAAAGCATCTCTTCCTCTCTCTCTTTTCTCCTCTCTTCTCTCCCTCTCTCTCCTCTTTCTCTCTCTCTTCAAGCAAGGGCTCTTTGCAGTATGGGCGCACTTGCGTTGCACTATAATTCTCAACGGGTTCTAGCTATCAACAAGTGGTGAGCAGACTATGATATCGTACCCGTCCAAGGCAGTCACCTTATATATTAAATCATGGAATGAAAATGGATGGATGAAAAACAAGGTGACCTGATTTTAATTTGTATGTAGAAATATTTATTTTAATATATATTTATCACAAATAGTTAAATGTTATTAATATCAATACCTCAATTTTGTCAACATTTCCTTACATATGTTTTGCAATAAATGGTCACACTAATGTCGATACTTTTATAGTCGATAAACGCACGCCTGTTGCTCGCCCGTGTGTTAAGTTTTGTAAAATATTTCAGGGTTAATTTTTATTAAATAGAAGTAATCTAAAAAGGTAAAGTGCTTTGAATTAACAAATCTTGTTACGTTGCCCCGATCAAGTAAATTGATTATCGTCATTGAGGCTGTTCTTGGTTGATTCTAAACATTGTTTACATAGTTCCAATTGCAGAAACGTGCTGGGCGTGATGGAGTCCAAATATATGGCCACGAGTAGGGGAGAAAATGGGGGCGCTACGTCGATTAAATTCTCCATCAAGCGAAAGCATGAGGCCATGGCAATCAGTCCCATTATGGAAAAGAAGATCCACCTGACGACGACGACGACACAACAAGTTAGACAGACGATCGCACCTATTCTGCTGACCAGCAAGCGAGTCACCATCGAGCAGCACCAAAAGTCACTGCCCGTCTTCAACTGCCGCCAGAGGATCCTCAAAGAGTTGGAGCTCAACGACACTGTGCTGATCATGAGTGAAACGGGCTCGGGCAAGACCACACAGATTCCGCAGTTCCTGCTGCATGCTGGCTATGCCAAGAACGGCGTGATCGGAATCACACAGCCACGTCGAGTGGCAGCCATCACTGTGGCCAGACGCGTTGCCCAGGAGCTGGCCGGCGGCATAGGCGACACTGTGGGCTATACAGTTCGATTTGAGGATGTCACCTCGAAGCGCACCAAAATCCGCTTCCTCACGGACGGCGTCCTTTTACGAGAAGCCATCAAGGATCGGCTGCTCCTGAAATACTCTGTAATTATTCTGGATGAAGCTCACGAACGCACCGTAAACGCCGACCTGTTGTTTGGCATTGTGAAAGAGGCTCAGCAGGAGAGGCGGAGACAGAAATTGAACAACCTAAAGGTCGTAGTCACATCCGCCACAATGGATATTGACCACTTCGGAAAATATTTTGGCTGCCGGGGAATGTATCTGGAGGGCAGAACGTTTCCCGTTCGCGTGATGCATGCAAAGGAGAAGCAAGAGGATTATGTACACTCCGTGCTGGTAACGCTCTTCCACATACACCGCACCACGCCAAGAAAGTAGGTAGCATTGCTCACAGTTTTCATTTATTGTGTTCTAATTTCCGAAAGAGTCACGCACTAAATGTTAGCATTTAATATTACAGCCATGACGTTTTAATATTCCTAACAGGGCAAGAGGAAATTGAAGCACTGGCTCATCAAATTCGTCAGCTCGCTAAGGTAAGTATTTCTTATAATAAATTCAAATAGTATACAAAAGATAAAATAAACTTCTTGTTTATTTATAGACCGACATTACTGGAACTACGGATCTCCGCGTATACACGTTGTACGCTCAATTGTCGCAGGCCAAGCAATTGGAATGCTTCGCACCGACACCGGCCAACATCCGGAAAGTGATATTGGCCACAAATATAGCTGAAACCTCGATTACCATACCGGGCATCCGGTGTGTCATCGATTGCGGCTATGTGAAGGAGAAATCCTTCAACTCCGCCGACGGACTGGATGTCCTGAAGTCCGTACGCATATCCCGAGCCCAAGCCTGGCAGAGGACCGGTCGCGCAGGTCGTGATTCGGCTGGCACCTGCTATCGAGCCTATACAAAAGAGGAAATGGATTCGTTTCCGGAAGCGACACAACCAGAAATCCTGCGAACAAACCCCACGGCAATGGTGCTACAACTTCTAGCCTTGGATATAGACTGCAACAATTTTGACTTCTTGGACGCTCCGTCGGAGGAGGGCCTAAGGAGCGCCTACAAGAGCCTGGACGCTCTGGGGGCCATTAAGCTTGGCTCAGTCTCGCACATAACGCCGTTGGGTCGGCAAATGGTGCAGTATCCCCTGGATCCGAAGTACTCAAAGCTGCTGCTAACCGCATCAACGTTCGGCTGCATGGAGGAAATCCTAAGCCTAGTCTCCGTCCTCTCCAGCGATCATGTCTTCGTCTCGAACAGCGATAAGAACGAGATGGCCGCCTTGGCACATGCCAAGTTTCAATCGAAGCACGGGGATCACCTGACGCTGCTCAATGTGTTTAATGCATTTTTAAAAACAGAAAAACCAAAGGTAGGTCGGTCGATAAAGTTTAGTAGATTATTATTTAATTCCTCTTTATAACTTGCAGGTGTGGTGTCACGACAACTATTTAAATTTACGCAGCTTAACTTACGCTCGAAATGTGCGCCGTCAGTTGGCCGAAATCAGCACGCGATTGGATTTGGCGCTGAATAGTTCCGATGATATTGAGATGCTAAAGAAATGCATTCTAAATGGATTCTTTGAAAATATTGCCGTCTTGCAGCGGGATGGTTTCTATGTAACAGTTTCCGGCAACATCCGGGCCAAAATTCACCCATCGAGTGTTCTCCACGGGAAGTACAAGCCGAACTATATCATTTTCACTGAAATAGTGCAGACAGAGCAGACGTTTCTGCGCCAGGTCTCGGAAATATCCCTCGAATGGATTACGGAAATTGTGCCGTTTGTTAAAAACATACCCACAAGATGAGAAATAAAGTACAAAAGTTTTTAAGATACATTTTGTTGCGTTTTTAAAGAAAGATCTAATTGAAATTTTTAATACAACAGCAATAATAATTTTTTCTTTGGTATTCGAGTCTTTTTATTGTGTTTAACGAAAGAATAACAATACATTTAACGAAAAAATAATACGTAAAGACCACAGTTACGTTTAGATAATTTATTTTACCTTAACCAGTTAACATTTAAAATATTTTTGAGATTATTGCAATATAACTATGGTATTCATTCACTTATAGAATTCCCGCAAGGGCCGTCTCCTGGTCGAGTGCGGCCTGTCTATGGTACCTAAGTCTAGCATTACTTACAGGAGCCCCTATAACAGAAGAGAAAGAAATAGTTAATATTTATAAAAGCAAGTAACTAACGTGTATGCTCACCAATATAACTTAATAGGACCGGCAGAAATATCAGGCCATGCGCCGCCCCAATTACAACTATTCCCAGATACATTCGGAAATAAAATACTTGAAATATTTGACTTTTAGCAAAGGCCAGCACTAGGATGCCCGCGAACTTTGTTAGCGTGATGCCGGAGAAGATGGAACTACCCATTTTCGACAGGCTATCCGCCGCCCTGTCGATTTGGCTGATTGACTTCGAAATGGAGAAGCTATGCACCAAGTGCGAGCAAAACTCCACCGATATGCCGACAGCCATAACAAGATTAACTAAGGACACTGCATTCAACGAAATGTTCCAGTAATACATAAGGCCACCTAAATTAACAACGATCATCGTTATGGTGATCACAACAACTAGCGCGGAATGAACGTCGAAGCCCATCAAAATGAAGGTAACAACGAATATGGAAAGAACCGAAATGCCCATGCTCTGCAACGTGTCCGACCACATGGTTAAATATTGTTCGTAGAAAACATAAAATACTGAATAGGGGAAAACTTCGACGCTCAGAGCCGACTCTATAGGAACTCCGTTCGACATTAGTCTGCCCTGCAGCATCTGTGTGATATTCGCCGATATCTTTCTGGCCGATTCCAGGGCTAGGAAGTAGTCAGCCGAGGATTTTAGTATCGTATGATAGGCCATAAAATAGGACGTTTCAATGTTCAGTCGATTGGCGGCGGAGGAATACCGAACAGCGCCTCCGTAGGCAGCATGGCCGGCCTTGGCGCACGAGTCATCGGGATTGTCCTTAAGGAAGAAGGGCAAATACTTTTCGAAACTCTGCTCGTCTGGCCGCTGAAGCGAGTTCTTCCCAATCACACATCTCGAACAGGAAGTATCTGAAAAAGTCGGAATAATAATAATTAATAATAAAAGCTAATCCTCGCTTGTTACTACCTCAAACTCACCTTGATGTGGACAAAAGCCGCCGTTGGCTGGATTGAATTTGCAGCAGGAGGGCGCCGCCGACCAGTCAAAGTAATCATCCATCCAACTGGACGCTGGACGGGCGATGTACGTGCGATTCGAGTGCCGACTGGCCAGGTAAATTTGCGTCAGAACGCTGTCATCGTTGCAATATCGACCTGCACACACTAAATTCTGAACCGATGCGTTCGTATAGCTCAGGTTGCCCTTCAGCACAAAGTACACGGGCGGACCGATGTTAAGATTCTCGTTCAGGGACTTGAAATAGTGTAGGACGAAGCTATCTTCGGGCATGGCCAGTTCCTGGTCAAGACCTATGTCTATCTTGGGGGCGATGGCAATGCTAAAGCAGAGCCAGGCAAAAAATATGACCATTACGCTGGCCCGCACCACCTTCTTCATTAGGAACGGAACGTAAACACTACTGAAAAACTTGTACAAAAGTCCCTCCTCGTTGCTAGTAATACTATCAGGCTTCTTTCCCTTGATGAAACAACAAATGTCCATGCGATTCTCCTCCTTTCTCCTGGTATCTAGAGTAAATAGACTAACAAAACAGGTTATTTGCAATAAGAAGTCGATTATAAGGGCGACACCGGCGTACAGGGCAAAAGCCCTCACCGCCGGCATATCGGAAAGGCCACCGAGAAAGAAGCAAAAGCTCTCACTCAACGATGTGAGCAGCATGCTGGGCCCCACACGACCCAATATTCGGCCCACTTGCTGCTCCAACGTCTCATTGGGCTTGCGTTGATCGCGCTGATGCGTTTGGACGAGAATAAAGATGTTGTCCACGCCGACGGCCAACACTAAAAAGGGTATAACCTCCACAATAATCAGCGTGGCCGGCAATCCGATGTAGCCGAAGAGGCCAACGGACGAAACTACTGAGGCCAAGACAATGATGACGCCGCCAATGCCCAAGGTTATCTTGCTGTCGATGAAAACGCGCTTAAACTCCTTGACATGCCCCAGCGATATCGCAATGTACATGAACATAATCAGATAGGAAACCAATATCGTCAGAACGTCCGACTGCGATTCCCTGTTAAGCTCGTCCTCAATCGATCTCTCAGACGTGAAGGCAATGTCCATGTGCTCGGATCTGCTGCTGTTGCTCGTGTAGTTGGTCATAAACTCAATGAACTTTTTCTCCCACTGCAGGGCCTTTTGCAAGTCCGTTCTGTTGTGATGATTTCGCACCAAGAAGGTCAGGATCAGGGCATTGGCCAACTCATACTTTGTGTTCCCCGTCAGTTGGTCGCCAGGCTTGAGGAAGCCACCTAAGGCTATGGCCGGATCTACAGGACCGCCATAGGGAGCCAGGCATATGTATGGGTTACTCATACACTGATACAAATTGTCCAAATAGGTGACCTGCAATTACAAGCATTACTTGCAACTATCAAAATGGAATATAACTGAATTCTAAACTCACATTGAATCCATTATCCTCATCGTTGTCGTCCAGTCGCTCTGGATCGTCCTGGAAGTAACCCCAAATGGACTGAACCACGCAACTCGAGTCCTCTATTTCACTGCCATCATCCGAGAGCGGCGCAAAGCATATATCCTTCAACATCGTCCCATTCGCGTTGATCTTCTTGATGCCCTCTTGAAGATTCAAGACGTTGGTCAAAAACTCTCTATCGAATACGGGGCCGAACGTCAACGGGCCATTCGAGGTGTTGTGTACGATTTGCGGCAGATTCACCGCCTTAATAATAACCTATAAAATACTTATTTTAGCCTAATATTTAACAGAAATCATCATGTGTTAAATTACCTGTTCAAGCCGATAGAACGGTGCAAATTTGGTGTCAAAGAACTCTCGCTCAAGCCGAGATTTTGAATTCGGAGATGCCCAGAGCTTGACTGGATCGGTTGTTATGTCCATGTAGGTAACACCATAGCCCAGGATCGCAACCAGTGTGGCTCCAGCGAATAATGTCATCCAGGGATTGCTGGCAAAGAAGGTGCCCCCTTTGGTAAATATATTCTGCAGTAGGGTTTCTGTTTGAGCTCCCAGCTTTTCGAAATACGAATCGTTCTCTCTGAAAGCCAGCTCATCCGAGACATCGTTCCCATCGATTTGAAAACTGTCATCTAAGGATTTAATAAGAATATTTAAATAAGTAAATGATATTTTTAAATTTAAATCATTAATTGTGAGCAGCAAAAGTATGATTAGCTGGTTTAACTCGCAATTATTCATCCCTTACCCTGATTAGCATGCAACCACAACCAAGAACTCACCCATTGACGAACCTTGTGTAAAGAGAAACGATCCCATAAGAAATACCAAAACTCCAACAATAAATACGGCGGCCATAATAACGAAATAAGGGTCAAGTCCGGCAATTTTGAATGGCTCTGGCGGCGGAGGTTCGGGTGGTGCCTGAGGACAGGACAGGTCACAGTCCGAGCATGAGCAAGCGGGCAGTTCGCTCTACAATAAACAATTCGAATAATATATAAGCAATTATAATAATTAGCCCATCAACTTACGCTGACCGCCTTGTTACAAGGTATGGTTTGTGGATTTGTAGGCTTAAATTCATTGCTCTTGTCCTTGGGCTCATGCTGTATATAAGTTATTTGAAAAGGAACGTACGGGCTGGTAGCGTCACCCATAAAGTTAAACCATTTTGTAGGATTGCAACGGGATGCTGGATAAACGCCGCACATTAGGTCAAGAGCTAATTGACCTGTTTGCGGCACGGAAACCTTAGGAAAATAATAGTGTTTTCATTATTTATTATTTTTGATTTTATTAAAAGAAACCACATACCTGAGAGCATGATTTGTAAGTCTTATTTATATACTCCGTCGTTATATGCAGGTCCACGGCGCTGATGTAGGAAATATCTAAAAGGAACTCAAAGAATTGACGTCAGAGCTTCAGTTAAAAAAGATTGTAAGCCTCTCAGAATAAAATAAGGTTAAGCTATAAACGCTGAACTTGGTCTTTTAAACAGGCCATTAGTACTCGAACCTTTTTTATTTTTTTTCGTCGCCGCCACATGCATAAAATCGGATTGCTGCGAGGAACACGTGAACTGGCAGATGTGCCTAACGAGATTTTCCATGCAGGACGGACATCGATCCAAAAAATTTGCGGCCAGCTTTACGTTTTTATTCAAAATTTCCACCTACAAAAATATAAGAAATATTAGCTTTATTTATAACTAAAGCTATGCGTCAAAGAGGTTTTCTTACCTGTTCCTTGTCACAGCAAAATTCGTTGCCACTGTTCTCCATCAAGAATCCACATCGCTCCTTCAGCAACTCCAATCCGTCCCGAGGCATTACCTTGGCTGTGCCATTGTAGGGACAGTTTTGACTGTGCCCAGTCTCCTCGGTGTTGCAAACGCCATACCAAACACAGTCCTTGAATTACATTAGCAATTGTGATTAAAATAACCTTGCTTATAATGCGTTTAAACTGTAGTTAAAATCGAAATAAAATCCGAGTACATTCGGTTTTATGAGATCAACTAACTACTAAAACTTTTTAACTTCTTAGGCCATATAAACTATGAAAACTATTCGAGGTTTATATTTTGTACTTTTCACATCTCCACAGCTCTCTGACCAATTATTTTGGGTTGTTTGGAAGCAAATTAGCTTGCATCTGTTTTGACTCACTCAATTTAATTTTTATTTATATTTGTATAATATGGATGATGACGTCAGGCCTGCAGCAGGTATATTGAACAAGTTGCGAACAGAACAGGCCCTTTTCGTTGCACGATAACTTTCAGCTTTTATTTACTCTGGAGCTTACATCGGTAAATATTTTATATCGAGCCTTTTTTGGGAAAAAATTATGATTTAAAAGGTACAAAAGCAAAATTGCACAGAGGTTTTTCTCTTAAGCTGTGAATTTAAGTGTTGCGAGTGTGGTCAAGCTCAAACCTTGAAATTCAGTGCCCAACCATGGCTTAGTTAAGGCCAAATTCTTCATAGGTAAAAATTTAAAACCCAAACTGCACTCACCTGTTTTGATAATTGAATTAAAGTGCAGAGTACAACGGCAAAGAGGATGTGCACTCCGAACGCAGTACTCCTGAGTGGAATTGTTGACCGCATCCTATCACAATTGCATATCTGTAAAGATAAAAGGTGTTTTTAATAAACCAAATAAAATTTAAGCAATAAAATATCATTTCAGTACACTCTTGACAGCTTTAGATCTCAGTTTCCCTCGGATGCTGAACCGAAAATAATTCCGTCCGCTAGCTATACGTTGTGTTCATGCAAATCCGATTGAGATTCAGACAAGAAAGCGAATTTCGAAGCACTTAAATAAACATTTATTCGCGTAGTCCCAGAGGTCCGTGCATTCGGCTGTTGGAACACTTGGGATCTGAGAATGGAACTTCCAAGTAGACTTTCCAGATGCCCCGCAATATTGATACGGAATAATTCCTTATAACTATAACGATGAACGTGTTTATCGCTGAGTTTTAAAGTCCATTTAGTCGCAAAATTATTAGTGTATTTGTGTGCTTTTATGGTTGGATAGCTTAATTGCTTATCCAGCTAATTTCCATAACAATTAACAAAAAAAAATAATAATAATAAAAGATAATGTGTACTTTTTTGATTATATTATTCATATTTTATGTACATTTTTCAGTGGATAAATTTGAAATAAAAAATATGTTTCTTAGTAGAAATAAAATGTATTATTCGGCCGCAAATCATAAAACCTGATAACCTATTGATTAAAAAAAAGAAAAGACAAAGAGAGTTGAATAGGCTTCATATCGAGGCAATGCCTGGCTTTCTGAGACATCAGTTGAATCACTTGATTCCATTTAGTATTTAACCATTAGTAACCGTTTGTTACATTTAAGAATAAATAATAATAACAATGAAAGATAAGGCTGTGTGCATTATCATACATATAGCACACAGCTGGACCGCCAAGGAAGTGTGCGGGTCTGAGACCTTGGACAATAATACGTTATATTTCGCGCTAAACCCCATTGTCGGTAACTGGTTACTGCCACAGCTACTGCGAAAGTGATGATGCAACTAGTTGCCCGGTAATGGAATGGGTAATTTTATTATGGAGCATACATATACGCATATATTCATATGTATGCATGTGCATTATGTACAAATTGTCGGGCTGAAACAGCTGACGGTGCAATCACTGATACTGCCTCGATAGCATTTTTCCACCGTCATATGCAAATGTAGCAACCGCAGGGTATAAAAAATCCGCAACGGACCCAATGTTTTATGTATTTGTGCTGCTGCTGCTTCTGGCTTATTGATATGCGGGTGTCACTGCATTCTTAAATATGACTGTCCACACGGGCCTTGTACATAGCCGATAAAAGGCACGCAAGTTCAAGAGACATGCTAGCTAGCTATCACTTTCAGCAAATCGTTAATTGTAAACATCAGTATTGCGCCGAACCAATAAAAATGTTTTCTTTGTTCTTCATATTCGTCTTCATGCACAGGGATGTGTGTGTCTGTGCAAGTTTATGAAGTCACCTTAGGACCTTCCTTAGTTAATTAAATCAAACACTTTCGCTGACAGCCCGCACTGAAGTTTCACTTTTTCTTCACAATATTTTCTTGATTGATTATTCACTAAAGTCTACGAGTGAATCACGATAAAACCTTCCCGACCGAGCTAACCTCGGAGCTTACTAACCCTCGTTCCCAAAACAGGAGAGCCAAAACAGGAGTGTGAGACTTGTAACCGAAATATACAATTAAAATGTAAACACTCCCATTGACTATTGGTCAGAGTAACTTTCAAGTCAATCGAATGCATACAATCGATATATGCATAAATTACGTCGCTACATGGGAATGTTGGAAACAGAACGCAGCAATGGACTTTTAAATGTTTTTCCTAATAAAAAGTTGTCAGCTAAGCATATTTTAATTTACCACTCTACGTAATAAATTGCCTAGATAACAAAGTTAAAGTTATCCATGAAAACAATCTCATGTACGACATTAAATGAGACTCACAGTTCCATCCCTATCGATATATTGTTTGCTTGTTTCTGACATCTGGCAGCACTGTTCGGACATTTCTACTTGTCATTGTAATATTCAGTCGGCTTCTAATCGAAAAGTCATGGTAAAGTTTATTTCGAATAGTATTGGCTTTAAAACAAACTAATCTTCTTGATTCCAGTTTCGCAACCAGTATGATAGTGATGTTACAGTGTGGAGTCCGCAAGGACGTCTGCATCAGGTGGAGTATGCCATGGAGGCTGTGAAGCTCGGCACGGCTACTGTTGGGTTAAAAAATCGGGACACCGCTGTGCTGGTAGCCCTGTGCAAGCCGACGTCGGAGCTGTCGCGCTCCCAGCGCAAGATTATCCCCATCGACGATCACTTGGGTATATCCATTGCTGGCATTACTGCGGATGCTCGTGTGCTGAGCCGGTACTTGCGTTCGGAGTGCCTGAACTACAAACACTCTTACGACTTCACTTACCCGGTGACCCGCTTGATCACGAACTTGGGCAACAAAATGCAGACCACCACTCAGCGCTACGATCGCCGTCCGTATGGCGTGGGCCTGCTCGTGGCCGGCTACGATGAGAAGGGGCCGCACATATATCAGGTCACGCCGTCGGCAACCTTTTATAATTGCAAGGCCAATTCCATTGGATCGCGGTCCCAAAGCGCACGCACCTATCTGGAGCGCAATCTGAATAGCTTCTTGGACTGCTCCAACGATGAAATCATCTGTCATGGCATTAACGCCATTCTGGGAACTCTGCCCACTGATGAGCATCAGAGCAGCGACTCCCCAGCCCAGTATGTAAGTTTCCTCGAGCAAACTAATGAAATTCAAACTGTAATTGATCCTTATGTGTATTCTCAGAGCATCTGTGTAGCCATCGTCGGCAAGGATCAGCCGTTCAAAATTTTCTCAGATGAAGAAAATGAGAAGTACCTTCAGCGGGCCAAGGAAAGGGGTGCTCCAGCTGATCCGCCCAGACCTGGCGGCGACGATGACGATGACGATAATCGCCCGTCCACATCTGGTGAACCTGATGCCGGTCCAAGGGATCCTCAAGTTGCTGTGGCCACGGAGGAGCGTCCTTAATCTCTGGCTGGGGTTCGAAGTCATCTTAAGCATTCAAAATGTTGGATGGGAGGATAAAATAAACTTTGTCATGCATTTGCATATTTGTAATACTGGAACTGCGACCGATTTACATTAAGGATATGGGCAAATCTTATGTAGAATCTCTACTTTAAGTAGGAGAATTAGTACCTATAAATCTGCCGAAATCGGCATGTCACAAAGCTTAAAATTTTGGAAACAACCCCAGAAATTAATTTTAGAGTCCTGTTAGACCCATGTACAATTTAATACCATTAGGAAGCATGTGCTAGAAAAAGACGGAAAATAGTCGTTGCGACGCAGCAGCGACTTCGTACAGTATTTTCAGTGGACTCTTAGTATTTTTCTTGGTTTATTTGCATTTTTTTAGTATTCTTTTGTGGCGAACACATTTCAGTATATGTTTTACATAGTTCCACGACATATTTCAGCGCCTTAGGAACGGCCATACTACGACAGTCGCCAAACATATCAAGCGTCTATTTCAATTGCACATTGTTTTCTGAAATAAATTGGATATAGTAAAACATATTATTCAAAACTACTTCCCTTCCTCTTCAACTACTCACTGGAAGCGCTTGGATCGAAGTTCATTGGAGCCCCGCAGCAGTATTAATCAAAATAAATAATGTAAGTGGGAATACTTAGCGTCCTTTTAAAACCTAGAAATGCTAATTCTACGATTTTAGGGATATCAGCCAAATAAAGAACGAGACTTTTGATGAAGAGATGTTTCATAACCATCAAGTAAAAAACGAGACCTTTGATCAAGAGATGTTTGATTACCTTCAGGATCACCTTCAGATTGACATCCAAGTAAAAAGTGAAGAATGCGATGATACTTATCCAAATGGTGCTCAATGTTCGGAGAATATTATTGATAACATGGATAAAACCAAAAGGCAACAACAACTTAAAGATAATACGGATAAAAACGAAAAGGAACAAACACATAAAGATCAGAGGGATAAGGATATTAATAATAACAAGGATAAAAACAAAAGGGTACAACCGCATAGAAATACTAAGGATAAGGATATTACTGATAATAAGGAAAATAACAAAAAGGAACAACTACATAAAGAACTTCAGTGCTCCTACTGTCAGAAGTCTTTCTCAACTAAATTAGCCCTTAAGAAACACACTCGAACCCACAAAGGAGAAGCTTATAAGTGCTCCCACTGCCTGGAGACTTTCTCAAATGGAGCACTCCTTAAGAGACACATGCGAACCCACAGAGAGAAACGACTATACCCGTGTTCCCACTGCAAGATGATTTGTTCAAACAAATCAAGTCTTCAGGAACACATCCGGACCCACACAGGGGAACGACCATACAGTTGTTCCGACTGCAAGAAGACTTTTTCACAAAAGGCAAATCTTCAGGTTCACATGCGAATCCACACAGGGGAACGACCATTCGAGTGCCCCCACTGCCAGGAGTCTTTTACACAAAAAGGAAATCTTCAGGCACACATCCGAACCCACACGGGGGAACGACCACAGTGCTCCCATTGCCAGAAGACTTTCTCAACTAAAGGAATCCTTAAGAGACACATCCGAACCCACACAGAGAAACGACTATACCAATGTTCCGGCTGTGAGAAGACTTTCTCAAAAAAAGGAGACCTAAAGGAACATTCCCGATGCCACAAAGGGGAACGACCCAACAAATGTTTCCATTGCGGGAAGGCTTATAGACGTCCAGAAGGTCTTCAGAAACACATCAGGACACAACACACAGGAGAACAGACACACACAGTTGCAGTCCATTCAATTTTTATGATTTAGTTTGTTTGATTAGCTTTTCTAAATTTATTTCTTTCTTTACATGCGAATAAAATATTAAATATATAAGAGCTATCCCATTGTTCCACTGTGGTTCTGTAACTACAAGGCAATTT
This sequence comes from Drosophila auraria, assembly GCA_008042615.1. NCBI lineage: Eukaryota > Metazoa > Arthropoda > Insecta > Diptera > Drosophilidae > Drosophila > Drosophila auraria. The sequence goes on from VNJW01006948.1 coordinate 13,514, forward strand.
CCTTCTATTGAAGTGTGGTCACACTGCTCAATGCCGGTATTATTATTATTTTTCTGTTTTAATAAAAACTAATTGTGTTCTGTTTCGTGAATGACAATTTTTAAGACTTTGATAATTACAAAGTTGGTCAGAATGTGGGACTGCATTTTCCTCTAATGTTTGGTTTATAAATTTTTTATTTTCAATAATTACATAACGAAAGTTTACTTCCTCGATCTCCGTGTAATTGATAAAAAAGTGGGTAACTTTATGAAATAAAATATGAACAAATAATATAATGAAATACATTAAATTGGGCGAATGTATGGGCAGAAATTAATATGAAGAGAGAAAGCGATGACATTTTCGAATTGTTAAATTTTAACGAATTGTTTTAGAACGCTATAACATCAAGTTGATCAACAGGTTGAGTGTATGGTTTTTGAGTCCAAATAAAGTTAAAGCAGCCCTTTCCCATATTATATTATTAAAACAACGCTTTAACTTGCAGACAAGATGACTCTGCCCGAACTTGTGTCCAGTCTATCGACCAATCCGTATTTTGGCGCTGGCTTCGGACTATTCGGCGTTGGAGCTGCAGCTGCCATTTTAAGAAAGGGCCTGCAAGGAGGATTGATCCTATTCCGGAGACACTGCATGATTACTCTGGAAGTGCCGTGCAGGGACAAATCCTACCAGTGGCTGCTGAAATGGATAACTATTAAGGGAGCCCGCAAAACGCAGCACTTGAGTGTGGAAACCACCTTCCTGCAAAACGACAGCGGCCAGATAAAGACCACCTATGACTTTATACCCAGCATTGGCAAGCATTTGTTCACCTACAAAGGCAACTGGATTCAGGTGGAGCGAACCAGGGAGAAGCAAACTCTGGATCTGCACATGGGCGTTCCGTGGGAAGCGGTGACCCTGACTGCCTTTGGCAACAACAAACAAATCTACTTTGACATCCTGGAAGAGGCGCGGCATTTGGCATTGGAGGCCACCGAGGGCAAGACAGTGCTGTACACGGCGATGGGCGCTGAGTGGCGACCCTTCGGACATCCTAGACGTCGTCGTCCCACTGCCTCGGTGGTCCTGGATCGGGGCACTTCCCAAAAGATAATTGCAGATTGCCAGGACTTTATCAAGAGCTCCGCATGGTATACGCAGCGCGGAATCCCCTACCGCCGGGGTTATTTGCTTTACGGACCCCCGGGTTGTGGCAAGTCCAGCTTTATCACTGCTTTGGCCGGCGAGCTGCAGTACAGTGTTTGCTTGTTGAATCTGTCAGAAAGGGGCTTAACCGACGATCGGCTTAATCACCTGCTAAACGTGGCCCCGGAACAGAGTATCATTCTGCTAGAGGACATTGACGCAGCCTTCGTGTCGCGGGAGGCGACAGCGCAGCAGAAGTCAGCATTCGATGGCCTAAACAGGATAACGTTCAGTGGACTCCTCAACTGCCTAGATGGCGTGGGCTCGACAGAAGCTAGAATAGTTTTTATGACCACCAACTATCTCGATCGCTTGGATCCCGCCTTGATTCGACCTGGCAGAATCGACCTGAAGGAATACATTGGCTATTGTACGCAGTATCAATTGGAGGAAATGTTCAAGAACTTCTTTGCCAACAGCGAGCCCACGAAGGCGGAGGAGTTCGGTAAAAGGGTAAATTCCTTTGGCCGTACTGCGAGTCCGGCTCAAGTTCAAGGTTTCTTCATGAAGCACAAATTATCCTCGCCGCAGACCGTTATTGATTCGTGTGAAGATATTTGGGAGAATGTTTTAAGCGATAATAAAAAGAATAATTAATAATGTGCCAATCGTTTAACTTAAAGTCGGTTAGAAGATAAACCTATTCTAAGAAAGTATCCCCTTTTTTAAACTCACCTAAAACCAACATAATATTTTATATATTATGATTTAATTACATTTTTATAGGTAATTTAAAAATATGAACTATGTTCTAAAATATATGTATATATTTTATGTGACATTTAAATTTGATTAGTCCTTTGATCTTCTCGGCCTGCCCACCTTTCCTTTCCTTTGTCCGAGCGTTCCATTCGAGTTAGCGGGGCCCTTAAGTAATTTGTGCCAATCCTGCTCACATACCAAGCTTGCTCCTAACATAGTATACCTGGAGAAGAGAATGGGTATTTGGTTGTTGCACGCAAAGTAAGGTTTTCTCCATGTACACATACCTGTCACCAGGGCGCAGACTTGATCCACACTTAGCACAACTAAAGCACCTTAGATGAAATACGCAATTAATTATTTGTTTTTGTTGATTTTGTAAATCAATATTATTTATGCCAGTAAGGGCTTTCGCTACTAGTTCGCTCGGAGGAATAGTTTCGCCACAACCAGAACAAACTCCAGAGCAGCCGAACATACTGGAAAACAAAGGTTTTAAATTATTATAAACTGCATTATAGGATAATGCTGTAAACTCCTTCTTACCTGGAATAGTCCTTTTTGCAAAGAATCAGGCCTCGCCTCGTAAAACAGCTGGAACCCACTTCTGCTAGCATAGCGCCGCAACAGTGGCACTTAAGGCAGCCATTGTGCCAATATCTGTCTAAAGCGTATAAAAGATATCTATCACTTATTTTATCTGAAATTAAATGCAAAGATATCATTAATTTTTTGCTAATTTATTATTGAGCATTGCAAGTTCTTACCGCCACAACCACCACACACTTTAATAAGAGAGTTAGAGTGAATTAACTGCTGATTATTGAAATCGTTTGAAGATTCGTCCATGAACGATAGCTGAGACGAAGATATATTCGAGTTGGTTTCGACAATGTCCTTGGTGTGATTCGAGTTCCTATAATCAATTACTATGGGGGCGAAGTTCTCGGGACTAGATGAGTCTTGATGATGTGCCGCTAGTATGTCTCTATATGAATGGAACGTTGCATTCATCGCTAAAAATGTTGATGACTTAAGTCGTAAAAGGCATAAAGGTCCTGTTTATAGTATAAACCCTGGAAGTATAGAAGAAACGAATAAATAAGGTGACTTCTGAAATGTATGTTATAATTGGTGTATTCTGGGTTCGGAATTCGTTAGATAAAAGTGTCAGACCAACCTTTCGAAGCTTGCAAATATGAAGATCAAACGTGTAAGAACTCCATAATCGTAGTGCCTCGACCATGAAATATCCGTTAATCAAAATCTAATCCACAATGTACAAATGATAGGTAAATATATCTAAAATAAAATGAAAGTAATTAGTGTTGAAAATAAATAAAATAGAAAATATAGGAAACATTAATGTGTCTGCTGTGTATGAGTGACTTGCAGAAATACTTAACACCTATTTAAACAGTTAACAAGTTGGCAGAAATACATTTAAATCTTTTTTTTTTAGCTGTGATATCTTTACATCTTGAATAAATAAACAGTTTACAATGCGCGAATGGGATGATTGCTCTTGGAGCTTGGCCACTAGATAAAATATTTATTTTTCCAATCGATGACTGGAGGAAACTCGGGGTTTTAACAGCTCCCCTGCAATTTTCCATGTAAGTAGTGATACTAAACAGGAATGCGTTCATAGTTGCTTTAAAGTTTAAACTCATTAATGTAACCTTCGCCATTTATTTCCAATTCGAAGTGAATTTTTGATCCATTTTGCATTGCTGCTACAGCTGTCCATACGTATGTACGTACGTACATGCATATGCATAAAAGTAAGAAGCCCGTATGTACATACAAACATTCATTTCGTTCCGAACGCCTAAATATATATGTATGTATGTATGTGCGTAACGCTGCGGTCTTCTGCCGATAGATTAATCAATAATTAATTTTCGTAAATTGATTCGCGCACCTTAGTACACTTTGTAATTTATATTAAACTTTTTGGTTATATTTAACAAAACTTATCTGCTGTCAGTCGCACATTGCAAACGAAATTTTGTGTACATATATACATATGTACATAGGTATTTAGTTCACTTTGAACACACCATTAAGCCAAACTTGGCGTTAATAAACAAAAATCAACTTTTCAACTTACGCACTCATCAATTAATTATTTAATAGCGAAAAATTCTCAGACGACACCATGAGGAACAGTAAAATCGTTTTGGTTTCAAATACCATTTCTTGTATACGACTTTACGACAAACTAATTCATAGATATGAAAGCAAGCAATCCGCGATTCCACAGGGTGTGCCGTGCACTTTTGAATTTTAATCGTTGAATTCACTTATTCGTTTGTTTTACGAGGGAAAATATCGCATTCAGTGGTGACATACTAGCAATTTTTTCGCCCGATTCCGCAATCTATTTAGATGTAATGATATATATAAATTTTTTTCCTTTTTTTGCATAAAATTAATAATATTATATGTATATTTTCTGCGAAATATATGTATGTTCCAATGAGAGTTAAAAGTAGCGAATTTATTGTCATTTAAAATAATCGGTAAATTCCTTAATATCGATTTAAAAAAACAAGTAGTTTGTTTTTTGTTTATAATTTATAACGAACGCAGAATTATAATTATAATACGTAATTCATTATAATCCCCTAATACTATACAAGAAATGAGGAAAATCGATAAAAAAATTAAAAATGCATTTTTACACTATAAACTAAACGGTAGAATTATTAAACTAGCTTCGGCTTTCCTTTATGTTTAGCGTAATCCTTCAATACAAATAACATTGAATTGTAATTTTACAAATACCATTTGAGATATAGACGTTTGTTTCCATTCATCTGAAATATTCAATAATTTAAAACCGGATAAAAAAACACCTGTTTTTCGGACCTTTACAAGTTATCGATAACACATATATAACCAAATGTGTCAGTGGGATTCGCCCATTATTTTGGGGTGTCAATATATCCATATCTATCTGTACACTATTTTGCCTATCCCCCCACGTAATCAATATATTAACCAACAACCAAATTTGTACTAGTAAGAAGTGACTACGTCACAGCCCCTTATTTAATAGAAGATTTCGCTTCCTTACAAATAAGTTTCCACAAGCCTCTACGGCCCTTATCACTCACTTCTCACTTAGTAGTCTAATATAAAGTTAATGACCTGCTATTATGTTCTATTATTTTGGAAGGTTGGGTCTTTTTAAATTACATAATCATACGTCGCGACAAAATGCGTCGGCCGCAGGCGTACAATTTGTTTTTGCATTTTCGACCGATCGTCGACAACTCTTTTCTCCTACTCTCTGGCGCCTAAATTGCAATGGCATTGTTATTGTAAAATTTCAGGGATAGCTGAGCGCGACCGTCGACCGTCTGTGTCGATTTGCTGGCGTCTCCCGAAAAACATAACGGAAAGAGCACTGGAAACAGCAAAGAGCAACCCAGTGCGACCTTTTTCTGTAAAAAGGTACTACTTTCTTGTGGATCGCTCAGGGGGTAGGTCCTCACCGTTTATGTAAAGTTCTAATTCGCTTTTATTCGCACCGTCGCTGCTCTGCTCCGTAGGAAATTCTTCCTGAGCGCTCAGTAGGTACCTGAATCTTCCGCTTACCACTTGCTGAACTGGGGAACATCTCTTATATCCTGCCCTTTACACAGAGAATTCTATCTGAATTCGGTCACCGCATGAAGCAAAGTCTGGGAAAGTCCGAATGGGAAGGGCTTGCCCTTGCCACAAATACAATGACATGCACGATTTGTGTGCGCACCACAGGCTTAGTGTCGGTATCGCAGCAGCGTGTCGGCAGAACAGCTCGCGAACTTATATGAGGGAGGGGGGAAAAAATGATTGAAAACGTGATTACGTAATATATTGACAGCCCCAAAGAAACTGACTCATGTTTTACTTACCGTAAATCCCCCCATCATACAAAAGTAAAGTTCCGTTATTTGGTTATGCTCAAAAAAAGGTGCCGCATTAAATATAAAAGTATTTAAACAAATGATTTATTCAAATATGGTAAATCTAAATTTTAATTTTTATCTTGTGTAAAATAACAATTTAGTAACTTAACTATTGGATTAAGAATAAATCTATGATGTTAAATCAATGGAAATTATTCGCCCCGTGCTATTAAACGGCTGAACTGCCGAGGAAATTGTATCAAACGTACTACTACTCTCAGTAGTGATCGGATTTGATGGGCTTTTCTCCGTATTAGCCGCCGCCGCTGAGTGGGCGTACCAGTCTGTAAGTCGGACCAATTTCTTGGAAAAATTGCAATTCTCTTGATTGTATTCCTTTCGGTGCTGCCCCTGCGTGTCAGCAAAAGTATTCGATGTGGTTAGTGAACTAACCAATGAATGATTTGTAATTGTGTCAACAGTGCAACGGCTAAATACCGAGTTAGCCTTATAATTTGAAAAAATGTATAACGACTGTTGCAAGGGCTTAACCGGACTATTATCGACAGCTGATGATGATTCTGGCTCTGAAGGACATTTGCTTGAGTCATTAGTCCGCCTGCTAGACTTCCTATTGTTGTTATGCGTTAGTTTAATTATAGTTAGCGCATCGGAACCAAGCACTTTAGTACTTTCATCATCTTCGTCTTCCGAGGAGCACAAGTCAATCGTGTCAACAACGACTTCGCTCGATGGCGAAATCCTCCAGTGCGAATTGAGCGAATTGTGGCGCGTTAGTCTTATGTTTAGTTTTGTATTTGCTGCAGCCTGGCTTTGCTCCTCAATCACCATCTGTTCCGATATCTTTTTCAATCTTACTGAAATTGGACGGCATTGCTTAATTAGCGGCGAGTTCAAAAACAAAAAGTTCTCAGTGGTATCCCTGCGTTTGACGAATTGACGTCGCGGAAACGAATATATGTGAAAATTGTGCTCATGCGATTTTTTAAATGTGCAATGAACGTTCGTGCTGCTAGATTTCTTTTCGAAAATCTTCTGCCTTGATGTGTTTGATTTAACAATCAAAGGCGTATAACAAAATCGATCCAAGCGCTCCTGTCTTTCCGAAATGTATTCCATCGATATCGTTTGCTTCGTCGTCTTTAATAATTGCTGACCCGCAGGTGATGATATTGGGATAAACGAACATCGACTGAACGAATGAACCGTGCGATTCCTTCGTGACGGTAATCGTCGGCTTCTACTCGTTGTTTCCGTTGATGCTTCCTCACTACATGAATATGTTTTCTGCTTTTCATTCGACAAGCAGCTGGCATCGGAAAACTTTGATTGCAGGCTAAAGTTTAAGAGAAAGGCATTGCGCAGTTCGTCGTCCTCGTTCTTCCCTTCGCATTTGTTGTTATCTGACGGCTCTGGGGAATCACAAAGTATAACGTCGTCTTCCATGCAACAGATATTTTCGTGTTCCTGCCAGGCATAAATGTAACTTAGACTATTTTTGAGGCGTTTACTATATTTACTATGCTTACCAGTATAGCTTCTTTCGAATAAAGTTCAGCATCACAGTTGTCGCATAGATAAATATCAAAAGGTGGTGGCTCAACCATCATATGTTGCGAATTTTCATTTAATGAACTGTTGTTATTCTTTTGCAGCAACAAGCACTTTCTATTCTTTTGTTGTCTATCATACGACTGCAATTATTTTGAGGAAGTACCAATTACAAATAAACGCTGTATTTAGCTAAATGTGAAATATTAATTTGTACTTACCATATTTTCATTGCGAAATGTAACCAGTAACTTGTTGTTTCTTCTGTCATACAACGATGTCGTTGAGTTATAATTGTTTATAAATCTCAAGCTAGCGTGCTCATACGCAGCTAAATCATTACAAAATCTTAATAGAAACAAGCTTTTGTGAAATTGATAGCAAATAACCACAATCTCTTTCATTTTCTCCATCCAATTCTACAAAGGGAAAGAGAGAGCAATTCATAGATTAACGTGTGGATTAATATCTGGATTAACCAGGGGTGCCATTTCTGTGGTAGAATTGAAATCAATTCAAAAAAGTTCAAAAAAGTATGCAGTGGAAACTTTGTAGGGCTCACGCATGACATTTTATAGCATATTTCTGGGCACCAAATCAATCTTTATAAAATCCAGTACGATTTCTGTGGCACCCCTGTTCATCAAAGATTATATTAAACCTTATTAGGTTTAGTTAATGCATATATACAAAAGAAAGCTTACCCCAACAAAAGCTTTCGGCTTTTTCAATGGAATCTCGAATGGCGCATTTTCTGGCCACCATTCTGGTTCACTGCAATCTACTTTCTTTGGTAAGTTTATATGTCCTAAGGAGCACTGCACCATGAATGGAATAAAATTTTCAAGTTGCGGCTCCGTGATTTTTTCTAGGGATGTCGGGTACCCGTTTGCAAACAAAAGCGGTAAATTGGATATCATGTTGTGCTGAGCTTTGTCTTTTTCATCCATAGTCACTGTAAATACATATAAAAAATATTTATTTTATTTAATAATTGTTTCACAAAGAAAACAGCTTGTTTAGGTTTGAGGGAACCCGCCTGCAACGATGATCACATGGAAAATGTCCTCGATTTTGGTTCTTTGCAGACAGTTTGTCCGCGTAAAATGTCTCTGGTAACAGTTGTTGAGTACATTTCATAGATTAGATAAAGAAGAAAAGGGATCGATTGCTCCATAGCAAGTACAGAGTACTTAGAGCGCTTAACAGAACACTTTGCGCTTCTTACAGCACACTCTGTGCGCTTTACATCCCCTGTTAACCTTTAACCATCGGTTAATATACCGGCGTTAAAGAAAACGAAATTTATTTTAAACTGGTCTCTAATTTAACCTGTAAGTTAACATTCAACCTTCAATCGACACAGAAACATATCCTTAAATACATACGCACTAGATCATTTGTCGTGATCATTTGGTATACAGATGGCGAGAAAGACTATCAAATAGACACATTGTGAAGAATGGACTGAGATAAACACTCATACTAAGAATGTCTGTGAGCGTCCCCGAACAACTCTCTTCTCTGTGTATGTATACCAGTGCTGCCCACACAAATACAATGACATGTGTCTTGCATTTGTGTGCGTAAGAGAAAAACGAAGTTGGCTTCGCGCGAGACGTTGCGGTTGTTAGAGCAGTGCAAAGCATTAAAATTTAAATGCTTTGCACTGCTCTAACAACCGCACACTCGACCTCTCATTCTCTCTCTTCTCTGCTGCTGCTGCTCACGTCACGTTTACACTGTCTGTGTAGCAGCAGAGAACCGGCAGAATTTTTACCAACCACATGTGGCGGGGGCTTGGGCACCTCTGATGTATACCCACGCATTTCTTAGCTCTGGCATTTGAGGGTTGCGTAGCCATTTTTTCTACACAGCAGAATTTTATCGATTGGCGCAGATTTTGGCGGCCATTTTGTTTTATTTTCACAAGTGATCATTTCAATGACTCACCGCAGAGATTGATCTCTTTAAGGTGATGTTTTTCGCTATGTCAATACTAAGAAAACAGGACCAAAGTAATCGAGAAACAGAACTAAATATATAATATCGTTTCTCTTTAAAAAACATCAGCTGATAAACAGCTGTTTGAGAATTCAATTATAAGATATTAATTATCGTACTTTCAAATATATCGTAGAATTTTTGAGTAAACTGTACATTTTAAGAGTGGCCCGCTTTCACAAATTAAAATTTTTTTTTTGCGATAAATAAAATGAATTGTTGAATTTAAGAAAGGCAACAATAGTCCTTTGAGGTTACTTAAAGATTACTACCTGTTATAACCATGGCAGCAAAAAAGTTATATTTGAAAGAAACGGGCACACTTTTTTCGTCGTGCGTTTTTTTTTTCTATCCGCCGAAAAAGACCATAAATTCAATTTTTTGATTCTCTTTTCTTTTATATTTTCCTTTCATAGCCATTAGGCTGTGACCCCGTTCCCGTGTGCCTACTCTTATGCAGCAAATGTTGCCACCTAGCTTAGACCAAAATCTAGTGGTTACACGCCTTACCATCTATTCCACTTAACGAATCTGGCGACCACATTCGTGAATGCTTCGACTTTATGGATTCGAACTCTGTTCCATGCGAAGATCTTAATGTGGTATTGCTGTTATACCACCATTCCAGTTATATTAGTTTACTTAGCGAAGCGACCAGCCCGTAAATTTTATGTCCCACTGCAGAGACAGAGACTGCTTTACTGCAAAAACCACGAATGGCTTTCATATGTGTACATGTATCCACACACACATATACACCAAGTGTATACCAAGGGAACTAGAATAACTTTTCAAATGCAATTTTTGTTGCCTGGGCTGCTTCCTTCCAAATACACATACGCTGGCAGACAGACACACACACACTGGCACTTATGAATAAAATATGTATGTACATAAACACTGTTAAATAGTCATATGTTTCACCGAGCCATCACACAGTTTTGTATGCTGCTGTGGTATAAATACCACATCTGATTTAGAGTGTATGTAATACACTCGCCGAAAATTATAGAGAACTTACAACGTATTTTTAAATGAATCAATGATTTGAACGTAATTATGTTATTTAACTGGTTGTTGCAGAACAAAGTTTCGACACAAAATAAGATAATGTCTCTAGCTGCTTTGGAATGCTCAATGCTAGTGGTCTTTGCATATACATATTAGGAAAAAAAAAACCAATTGAAAATAGTCTCATAAACCTGTGTGGAAATTAAACCATTATCAGAACGCACCAAAAATTCGCGATGATTAACAGAACGCAAGACAATCACAATCACAAATATGATAACATCATAGCAACATACACAACACTTTCTTCGTAAAAAATTAATTTGTTGTAGAAGATATCGAATGGTTTAAGTAAGATCTCACTGGCAAATGTAGAAATCGATTGTAAAAATTACATTAACCAATCCAAATGAAACGCGGAATCGGAACAAGCAATTTTTTTTACATGTGTAAAAAATAATACTTCTTTTGTTCCTAAAATTTTAAAAACATTTACAAAACCTTTATATTTAGTAAAGATTTAGCCTTTTAAAGAACGTGGAAATTTTAATTTGTCGGTCTCACACTTGAAAGCAAATGTCTTACCCCTTTAGTAAGGCATAATAGACGCAAATTCCAGCGGAGATTACCTAACATTGTCAACAATCGCACTCATTAAAAATAAATTTGAGTAAAGTAAATGAATATTTCTTAATGATTTTAGTTATGGGTGAAAATATGACTCGCCAAGGTTAAAATATGGCAATTTCACAATTGTTAATAAATTGTGATATATCGATAACAATCGGAGACCGACAGCTGTTTGTTCTTAATGTTAGACATATGTTAAATGAGGTGGAAGAAAAAAGTTATATTTGTTTTCTTACACAACAGGGAATGCATTAACAGCTCACATGTCACTAACAAACCACAAGGTCATAGACATACGAAGATTAATTCTTTTCGGTCGTAGGAGGTGCAGGTCTTGAGTAAAATCGATAAAAATTCGAGAAGATTGGAATGTATGTTTTGTTTTTAAAAATCCTATCGCGACCACTTTTTTATAGGGTCCATACAGATTCTTTGAACTTTTTAAAGTGCATCCTAGTTTTTTTTCAAACACGAATACCCAGAATGAGGGTTTCATTGGCCAAGCAACAAAAATATTTCCTTTATAAGTTATATGTATATTTTTACCTTTTCCTTTAGGCACATTTTGCCGGCACTCTTTGAATCAGCTGTTTATGCATTTGTTTGTTTATGAGCTTATGGTGAATAAAACTTCAGACGGCGGCAGCAGAATAAATGCTTCCTAAAAAAACTCGCAGCGCGGTTGTAGAATCACCAAATCAATCACCAATTCAATTATACAATGAGTTGGTCTGACGCCTTCTGTGTGAACGCACAATTAACTGCAGTTGCAGTTCCTGTTCAGTTCTCTTTAATTCCATTCCATTTCAACGTTCCAGCATATACATTTTAAATTATATGCGAATCTATAGTTAAAAGTATCGATAACTCTGGATAGCTTGTGTTGAATTTATCGCAATATTCCGCTAATTGTGCAACGTGTTTAAGCAAAAGACAAAGACTTAAAATGAAAGTTGAGGCGCTGGATAAATTCTGGACTGACAAGAGTCGCTATGATGTTGCCGAAAAGCGGTTCTACGAGGGCCCCCAGAAGGTAATTAAAACAGTCGATATTAGAAACGTGTGCTTAGTATAGTATAATTGTACAATTCACGTGGCCCCTTTACTGATTGGGGGGTAATGTTTTCGAAATTTTTCGCGAAAAATTGCGCTAAAGTACACAATTTGTACAGTTGTATAATGTATGAGTCTATTTCCATTACAATATGCGTTGTAGCAGCGTCTATTTAAGTCCGTGTTTATAATAGTATATTCCTGTAACTGTGTGTAACAGGTGCATAGCTTTTCCCGACCCTGCAAAAGTATAAAAATAAATCAAGTTCAGCCAAATCGATGTAGCAATATCGCTATCAGGGTTGTAAATTTGGACACATTTGAACTGTCTAATAGAATCTAGCTTTAATTTTAGTTTTCTAAAATATTTAGAAACCGGCATCGTATATTCGATCTAAATTATACAAATGTATATTAGCTTTGCATTATTATGAACTGATAGCTATACTTACGGCTTATCAGGCTCGTATAATTTTCCAGCCTAGCAACAATCTGAAAACTTTAAATATATCTTTAACACAATTCCCCATATTAAAAGCAGTGGGCACACACTTCGTGTGCTTCGGCTTGCTTTTTTGCATGAACGCTGGTAACCTCGGGATTTTCCCCCACACACAAACAAATGGGATGCATGTGTTGCAGGCTGTAATTTTACACAACAATTTTATTTGAATATGCTTTATTTTGGAAATTAAGACACCTTTATCAAATTTTTGTTTAGCCAGCTTGTAAGACTTTTATTTTCCTTCAATTCTGGTCCATTAGTTTACACGAGTAATCAATAGTGTTGTCTTATTTTTAAGGTCACTGATCGCAGCCACTTCAGCCCCTTAGTAAGCGAAATAGCAAAGGCTAGGGAACACATACAGAACTCACTGGAAAAGGTAATTATTGTCAATATACCAATTTGCCTTTCTTACCTAACTTATATGTTATTCTGTATGTTATTCATATTCCTAGGTAGTAGAAACTACTTATTAGTTGATTTATTTGCAAATCTTTTGTTTCTTTATGGTTTAAAGATTAGCTCTTCGTGTTTTATTAACTATTTAACTATTTACTAACTCGACCCCTATTTAATTGCAGATTGACGGCGTTACCTTGGACGATGGCTCCAAGACGCAGCAGCTTGCCAGCCGACTGTCGCAACTGGAGAACGACAACAAGGATCTGAAATCGGAAGTTGTCGCATTGAACAAGCTCTTTACTTCCCTGCTCAAGCGCATAGACACGGTTGAGGGTCAACTGAATTTGACCAACGGCACAGAGGCGAAGAAGCCAGTAGAAGCAGCAACAAACAACCAAAAGGAGGAGAAGGAGGACGATGATGATGTCGATCTCTTTGGCTCGGACAGCGAGGAGGAGGGAGAGGAGGCTGCTCGCATAAGGGAGGAACGGTTGGCGGCGTATGCTGCGAAAAAGTCCAAGAAGGCTGTTATCATCGCCAAGTCCAACATCATCCTGGATGTCAAGCCCTGGGACGATGAAACCGACCTTAAGGTCATGGAGGGAGAAATCCGCAAGATCACCCTCGATGGCCTGCTGTGGGGAGCTTCCAAATTTGTCCCCGTTGCCTTCGGCATCCAAAAGCTCAGCATCTCCTGTGTGGTTGAGGACGACAAGGTTTCCATTGACTGGCTGACTGAGGAAATCGAGAAGCTTGAAGACTTCGTTCAGAGTGTTGACATTGCAGCATTCAACAAAATCTAAGAAAAGTATATAAATTTTAATGCGCAGATTCGAAATTAACCTCATTTCGAATGTGTTTGTGGGTGTCATTTAAATAAATATTTTGATAATACAAACTGAAGTTAAGTCTTTTAAATTAAATATTATATAAACATTTATTTAAAAAAAAACGTATAAAAAGTGCTTATAAACGTAATATTTCGGCTCACAGCTAAACTATAAAGTATTGTTAGGGTTTATAGTGAGGAGGACTAGTTTTCATAAAGCTTAACAAATTATAAATAGTTAATTATACAAATAATCAAAGCATCTAAAGCATGATTTCATGTTCGGCCTTCGTTGGTGTCGAGGTTTTTCGCGCCATCTCACAACTGCCTGACCTAAGCGTGGTCATCGCTGTGCTGCTTGGGGCATAGGATTTGGTCAGGCCAACGCGATTTCTGTTCGAAGTGATGTTGGTGTCCGACTGTAAGCCTGTAAATTAAATAAAATTTGTACATTAATAATATATTAAAATATATTTAGGTTTCCATCCTTACCTAATTTCATTAAAATTTCATTCCAAATTCGTCGTTTAAAAACAAAAATGAAAAATACAAATATTCCCAAAAGAACGTTGAACGAATCGCTGATGGTCCAAAAGAAGGTTTTCTTGTGATCGTAAAATATAATGCTGACTATCTCCAGGAGCCATGTGATGCCCATTACAAAGCACAATTTTGTGTTCATTACGAATCGGGTTTTGTCTTGAAAGAATCGCCTCTTCAGTACGGGCTTGTCACTGTTTAAGCTTTGCATCTTGTAGATTTCCTTCTTCACCCTATTACAATACTTCATGGTGAGCACGAAAAGTACTAGGTTGAAAATGAACAGAATTCCCACAGGTCCCGAAAAAAATAGTAAGCTGGCTGACCCGAAGGAATCGTCTGGAAAAAAGGCCAGAAACAATTATTTGAGTTTGTGTTAATTTATCAGAGTGGCTTACATGTGAACCAGCAGCGACCATGCCCAAAATTTGGACGAACAACGTCAGGTAAGATATTGGACTTTGTAAAGCCCATTGTAATGGCGGTTAACAAAGTGGGGAGTCCCCAGCCATAGCAGGAATACCAAATAAATTGTCTTCGTTGGTCGCTTTTCTCGCAGCTTTTAATTTTCGTTGACCTTAAATAATAATTGAGTTTTTCGGGCTTCAAATCTATTAACCCAGATGTTCTGGCTTTGATTCTTACCCGAATGTTTTCCATATGTCAAAAGAAGTAATATTCATCCAAGAAAATGCTGCCATCAAGCAAAAGTATACGAAAAATCCTAAAAAAGATATTAATTTAATGTATTAAGTACTTCTTCATTAAGTAGAGTACAAAGCTCTTTATAAGCGACGCTCATAAAGTTTTCGATAAAACATTTTAATTGGAATTCTCAAAAGAGCGTTGCCATTATTGATTTTGGGCCTTCGCTTGCCTGCAATTACCGGCACACAGCAGGCCATTACAAGGATATCAAAATGTCCTCGTTGTTGACCATTAATGTAGGTTACATTTACTTACCAGAAAAAAAACATACGTCATCATTGGATGTGGGCTTTAATTGTCCCAACGCTATTCCCAGGTACGCCAAAAAAAGACTGATTACAAGGCAAATAAGGATTTTGCCAGGAAGATTCCGTAATTTCGCAATTGATATGTAAACAATTAGTGTCATTGCGTAGAAGCAACAGGAAATGAGAAGACCAATCGGATACAATTTAAAACGAAGGTGATCATTTCCAACTACCTTTGTGTCAAAGCATAGAAACGTGTACAACTGCTCTGAAAAAAACGGAGGCCAAGAATTAACAATTATGTTAGATAGGCTAAGAAAAGTAGATAAGGTTTGATTACTTTTATTTAAAAATCTGTATTTACAAAAAAAAAGTGTTTACCTTTCCATTTGGTCTTACTCTTTCCAGACAATATTGAGTATTTGTATAACGTTTTCGATTGTGTTGAATAATAAGTGAGCCATCGGAAGAATTTATTGTGTGTGCATCGTCTGGAAAGTTATCAGGATCCAATCGAAATTTTTGGCACTCTAAGCCATGAAGTAAGGCGAATTCTGCAAATAAATAATATTAGGGATGTATTTAGTTATGTAAAAAACAAAAAAGCTACGTAATGGCTTGATTTCTTGCTCTGATCTCGAAATTTGGGTGCCTACCCATGCTTTCTTCTTTTACTTATCGATAGAAAATGTTATTTTAACGTTTTGACCTAACCCAACAAAACTGAAGTGTGTCAACCAGGTGCCAATTTGTACTGCTTGATTTGCCTGATAAGAAATTTTAGCAAAGATAATTAAAAGTGACGAAACTATTGAAAAGTGACAACGCTAATGACTTATCATTTTATACTTGAACAATTAGTGAACCAAGTATACATAGATAAATTCTGGTTTTCATTCATCGAAAAATATATGTATAATTATGTTTATGGGTTTCAGGCTTTTCGCGTAAATTTAAGTGAAACAGGTGACCAAGCATATGGAAGCAATCAAAACGCTCTGGCTATAGCTATTTCCTTCCTTATTTTGCCGAATCAACGAGTGCTAATCGATAATTAGCAGAAATCAAAAATCATTAAAGAGCTATTCTTGTTAAATTATTGGCCCATTTTTTTCCGCAATAACATAAATTACAAAGTATTCTGCTCTTACCTGGTGGCTTTGAGAAGTTTGCGTTTATATTGAGGTTTTGAAAACCCTGGAATTCAATATCAGTCTCGTCGCGCTTACAATAGGTACTGGAATTGCCTTTGGCATACATTTCACCCTCGGCACAGCATCGTCGGATGCACGGCAATCTTTGGCAAACTTTCCTCTCCTGGTATGCCCGAACCAGAAACTTTTGATCCGAAGAATACTTCCTTTTCGATTGGCTTTCATAGCCGTCATAAATAGCATCTATGCAGAACTTGGATAATGGCAAACTATTTGATCCGTCCTTCCAAACCAACGAACTTTCACTGAATTGCACTATTTTCGAGGAAACTGTATATTCCACAAAGGCCTGGTTATCCGAACATTGCAGGGAGTTATCAAAAAATATAATTGGATTGTTGATGATGGAAGAGTAAACAAAGAAATCGGTTTCGCCAAGTACAATGCACGTATTATTTTCGGAAACGTAAATAGAGCCCAGTGGGCAGCACTTGTTTACAAATCGAACACTTTGAGACAACACATTCTTTTCAAATTCACAAGTTAAAACGATGAGCTTTTGCTTGTCTAATTGCCCAACGCAGGAATTATTTCTCAGATAAAAAGAACTTTCACTTTGATGAGTTACGTTTAGGGTCGTAACGTTTTTGCACTTTGGTAACTCGTATAGGTTATCTGAGTCACTATTGGGTTCCGGTCCCTCTAATCCAAGGCCCGGTGGGGCTATCATTTCGCCCAGCACTTCAATTGGAACCGGAAATTCTTTAAGGTTTAAAGTTTCATTGAAAGCACACTGAAAAATTTCCGAGTTATTCGCGTCGCGGTACTTGAATAATATTGATTTTGGGGTGCAACATATTCGAACGGCGCACCCTTTTGAAATAATGCCACTTAAAACCAGAAACACTAGAGTTAGTCCGTGGATCATAGTTGATTTTGAATTGCAATGACCAATTTCTTGGCGTCTTGTGTAATTTTTGTATCTTTCCTTAGAACGGACTTTTCATATCTTATCATTGAATCGTTATCGGGGCAATAGTAAAAACTTCGAACCGTATGCAGCTGGGTGATTTGGCGTACTGAGCGTCTTCGCAATTCCTCTTCGCGAGCAAACGCGAAATGTTTATGAGTAAACACATTTGGCTTATGTATATAAACACACATACAGGGGCACGAGTCCTCCAGGTATATAGACAATACAGTTATGAATTCGAATTCGAATTCGTCTGCTTTGTACAAATAAGAAAGTTTATGCCCCCATGGAGTGATAAACACTTGCCATGCTGGGAGCACACACCGGCTATAAATGAAGAGAATGGCTACATATTTACTATATGTGCGTAAATATATATTTATTTATTTATTTATACAAATTCCAATTGATGTCTTTGTACACACTTGTTTCTAGGAGCTGTCTGTTTTTGTTTTTGCACTTCAAGCAATATATTAAGAAAAATGTATTTCGAAGTGTATCCTTTTAAAATGTTCATTGGGTATTCTAACTTTAATCGGACAAAGAAGATATATCCGCTGTCTTAAGTATATGCAGTACATTTATTCTTGAGTAGCATTATCAGTCGAGTGTCTGTCTGTGTGTGTGTCTGACTTCCCAGTCGGACCTGGTCGCTTCCAGCAAGCACAGTTCTATGCGTTCTTTGACAGTAAAGAATGCATTCTCAATACGTGCAGTCTTCCTTTCAGATTAATATGGGGTGAAACAAGGAAACCACTGTTCTTTTTTTTGTATGCTGCAACAGTTCTTTCGCAACATATAAATAACGTATATTACACTTCGGCAATCTTCGGGTTTCGCTTCCAACTTTAGTTTCTAAAATATGCGTTATATAACCCATCTGCAGCACACATCAATAACGGTTCTGTAGCAATGTATCTTTCATGCAAAATACCGCTTCAAAATAACCCATTGAAAACAGTTATATAACTGTTATGAAGGAAGGCTTAAAGAACCCAATTGTAGCATACACAAGGAACCGTTCGATGATAATGTATTAATAACCATTAAAACAACAATAAAAATTTATTTAAAAACGTGTATTTTCTTGCATTGACATGTGTATATAATATATGTAGGTTAATAAAATCGCACAATACATTTTTTTATGTGATTAATGAAGAAAGCCTGCAATTATATT
>VNJW01006949.1:0-25291 GCA_008042615.1 Drosophila auraria
TAGGGATGCCTCTATCTCACGGTATGTCACATGACGGTCTTGCATTATTAGTTCACGTACGCCATCGATGTTTTCTGGCACAACGGCTGTTTTTGGACGACCTTCGCGGAATTCGTCTTTGAGGGAGCGTCGGCCACGATTGAATTCGTTGTACCAGTTTTTCACAGTGCTATAGGATGGTGCTTCATAGTCATACAAAGATTTAAGTTCATCGCTGCACTCTTGTCGTGATAATCCACGCCGAAAGTTGTGAAAAATGATCGCACGAAAATGTTCACGAGTTAATTCCATTTTTTTGCGAAATTGATTTTTTTAAGTAACTGTAAACAACACAAATGATAGTCGTACGTCAAACCGTTCTGAGTACGTTTATGCTTAAAAATGTCGAACTTTCCAATGGAAATGTCAGATTCCACCTAACAACACTTAGTGTTGCCTAGGCCAGAAATATATATAGCAGCCCACGTAGTTTTGGCACCGTTAGGAAAGACAAGCAAATATTTCTTATTATGTTTTAGGTATTTTTAAATAATTTATTACCTTTATAGTTACTAAAGCTGTTCAAAAAATATTTTTTAAAAGCCTAAACTAAATGTTCTGTCAACTTGAAACTCTTTTCTTTATTACAATTACAAAAAGCTAACTTTAACTCGATTTCTTAGTAGTTAAGTACAAATCAATCCCTTTTTGCTTCCATTTCCAACAACATGGTATTCCTAAAGTTGGCAATACCCTGATTGCAACCGCAGGGAGCAACAAAGAAGACTGCAAAGTTATGCATAATGTGGACACAACACACCGAGGAGATGCCAAAGGATGAAGGACCTGGCCCTGTTCTGGACCAGGACCATCCAGCAGCAGCAGCAGCTTAGGAATTATGTCTTATTATTTTGCCTGCAGCATGCAGCCTGTGCCTGGACCAGGCCAAGAACAATGGCAAATCACACACAGACATCCAGGACCAGACTCATGCTTGGGCTGTTGTCCTGGCACTGCACCAAATACGCAATCTCAACGCTTCCTACGCTCAATTCTCGGGTTCTCTCCCTTTACTGTCTTTAATGTCTTTATGTTTAAGCCAAATACTGACTCGGGCCTGGTAAATCCTTACACAGGGGGAAATATAACAGAAAATTATACCTTTGAGAGGGATTTTTTACAAATTAATAATAAAAAGTTGGAATAAGAAATCAAATTCGCTTGAAAAGAAAACTAATCTTTACAGGACTGAATATTATTTTAGAATAAGATTCTTAAGCTTTTCTAGCTTACATTTTTCCTTTCTCTGCACTTAATTCCTTAGCCTTTTTCTTTTGGCCCTTGCCAACTCTCTTGAATCCTTTTTGGCCAAAAGCAGAGTCGATAAAAACTGCAACTGCTCCTCGCCCATAAAATGCAACATAATTTTCTTATGACTCACACAGAGAGATAGACAAAGAGCCAAGCCAAGGAGGCAAAGGCAAGGAGGCAAAAAATCAAAACCAACGATTGCAGAAAGGTGCAATGAAGGGGCGCTGCAAGGTGTTAAGGGGTTCCCCTTCGCTGTTACAATGAATGTTATCTGTTTTAAACGGCGCTCCCGTTCATCCTTGCTACCAGCTACCAGAAGAAGCAAAGCCTGAGAGAGGCTAAAGCCAAATAAAAGCAAAAGCAAGAGTCTGAGACAGCAAAAGTCAACGAAACGGAAGAAGATTGCATTTTAAAAGGCGGCCAAAAGGGGGGTGGGTTAAGGTGGGTTAAGGTGCGGCAAACTGGTTTTTTGTGTGTCTGCAAAAGAGAGAGAGGAGAAGACATATATTGATGGCCACCACGCTGTAAGTCCCTGGGCTAAGAATAAAGAAAATAATCAGAAGAAGAAGCCTCAAGTTGCACAAAATCAGAAATCAGAAAGGTTAAAAAGGAGTGTTGTTCTTTGTGGCAGGAGGAACGTGACAACATTTAAGTGGCACACTTAACCCACTTGGTTTTCTTGGGCATAAAATTAAAGTCTAAGCTGAGGAGAATATTCAAGAAATTCAATTAGAAAGAAGAACTATAATATAAAGCATATTTTTTTTAAGTAACAAAGTATTTAGATGGTTTTATGAATTTATATTTCATGGAAAAAATTAAATAAATAGCCATAAAGCTTTTATTTTAATTGTATGAAATAAGAACTTAATAAACGAATAAAAAATGTAAACAACTATTTGTTTAACCATAAAATAAGTACATCAAAATTCTTTCAATGAGGCTATGTTCATAAGTAACCTCATACTTAGCATTTTATGAACATATTAACTATGTTTGTATTAAGAATACTACTAAGAGAAAATTAATCTGATAATATATTTCTTGGCAATATATTTAAACATAAATTTCAAGCCCTGCCCTGAGCTAAAATATATTTATTATCCAATAAAGACCAACATTAAACCATAAAAAAAAAACCAAATAAATTAGAACTACCAACTAACATAATTTCTGGCATATCCTACAGATATTTATTGTTTGTTAACTAAGAGATTTTCGGCCCACAAAAAGCGTGCAGATGGTGGCAAGAAAAGAGGCATCGTTCTCTGTGCTATCTGCGTGGTATTGAGTAAATGAGATATGGCCGCAAAGCAAGCTCATTTTCGCACACACAGAGACAAGAAGTGCACATGAATAAATTAAGTTGCCAAGAGAAAATCGCATGTTGCAGCTGTTATTTCAACAGGGGAAGAGGGACAAGTCTGGGGTTAAGTTGGGGACACCTATATGTATATATGTAGCTACCTTCTGCTCATGTGCCGTTATTTCATTACAACTTTTTGCATGACAATGCAGAAAGAAGGGAGTGCGTGCCGCAGAAATGAGGGGGAACGGTCTCTTGAAAACGGGATAAAAGAGATTCGCAGCCAAAGTCGAGGAGATACAAGTTGTATCTTGGCATCTCTACACACAGAGAGAAATGCATACATATAACTAACTATGTAGAGAGTAAAAAGCAACTTTTTTTGCAGCAGCAGCGGCATTTATGCGTTTTTATGCAGCGGCCCCAAATTGCTTTGGCCAAAGTGGAAAAACCAGTTCGAGTTGCAACTTTGGCTGCAAGAGATACTCACATGAGCGCCCGCATACACACACACACAGTCTTAACCCCTTGGCTCTTGGTGCGAATGTGTGTGGTTAACATGGCTTAAGAAACTTTTGTGCCCCCAAAAAAAATAAAGAAAAATATAAAAGGAATATATATATAAGCAACAACAGATAAGTTGCAACTTTCGAAAGTTCCACACAACAAGAACTGAAATGTTTTCGTAGCTCTTTATTCTTGTTGCCTCTTTTTTTGGTTTTTTTGTTTTTTGTCTTGTTTACAAGTGAGCTCTGCCCCTTTTCCTCCATTCGTTTCCCCTTTTTGGCATACATTTCCGCAAGAAAAACTCGAATGAAAATGCAATTTTCAAAAGCAAAACAAACACTTGTTGATTTGCTGCCAAAGAGGCAGGAAAAAAGCGAGCGAGCTGGTGTTGAAATATTAATAAATAAGCTTGGCAACTTTGGCAATTTTCGCTAGCAGCTAGCCGCTCTAGGATTGCCACCCTCATCACCCTCGCCCCTCTTGACAAGCCGCAAAAGCCCCGAAATTTTTCTTGCTGCCACAAAAAGTTGCACATGCATGGAGCGAACCCACTGCCGCTCTTAACCCTCTTCCGCCGACCAAATCAAAAGCGGGCCAAGTGCGCCAAACTTTTGCACTCGAAAAAGCGCAGAAGAGAAGCCGAAGAAAGAGCACTGGGGAAAATAAGGAAAAAGAAAAAAAGGAAAACAGGAAAACGAGGAGAGAACTGAAAAAGTACCCCAAGAATTTTCCTTTTTCGCTGTTGACTTTTGGGTCAGAGGCGGCTGTAGTTTTTCACCACTTTTCCCCCGCTGCGTATCACTTTATCAACACTGGGGAAAATTCAATTTCACTTGCCCACATGCAGGCGGTGGCGGGGGCGGGCGACGGGCGGTTGGTCGGTCGGTCTGTGGCAGCCCCGTGGGGGCGTGGCACTTATCATATTCGCGCAAACTTTTGGCATTGCAAAGTTCAACACTTTAGCAGGTGGAGTTTATTAAAAATGCATTCGAAAATGAAGCGAAACAAAAGGGAGGACTATGCAAGGGAAAGAAAATAGAGAGCTACAGAAAAAGAAAGGAATTAGCTTATTCTTGTTGGGTAAACTGAAACACATTTAAGCTAGGATTACAGAGTTTCAAGAAGGATAATATTACTAAAATAGCATAATGATTCTACTGTATGTAAGAGTTGTAGCAGAGTCGAGGTCTAGTCGGCTGATTGAACCCATATAAGCCGAGAGTAAAATCTCCCTGGCCCTCAAACCTTAAACGTAGTCAAAGTCAATTAAGTGCACCTAAAATATTCAATTCTGATATATGCCAGTATACCGATCTTTAACAAATAATACTGAAAATATTACTATATTCTCACTGCATTTTAAAATACATTTTTTGAATAACCTAAAGCATTAGCAAACTTATACACTTTCCTTACTAATTCCTTGCTGATTTCGTTTCTTTGTTTTGTTAAGGCAAGATCTCAACCGTGATTTATCTGCTTTACAAACATTCGTAAGAAAAGTAGTGATAACATCCCCAGATAAACTAAGAAAATACAGTAATGCATTCTCTCAGATTTTTGCTTTTTGCCAACTTAGTTTTAGCCCCAGCTTATTTCAAAATCCTCTTGGTTTTGTTTTCTTTCTGTGCACTTCATAAATTGCCTCCAGCTTTGGTGACCACTTTATCACTTGGCACTCCCCAGATAGCCCACACTCGCTACAAAAATAAAAAAGAACAGCAGCAGTAGCAGCAGCTGGAGCTGGAGCTGGAGCGGGGAAATAGAACAAGTCGAAGTAGTTTCGGTTGAACTGGAAAATACCCCAAGGCAATCGGCAAGATACTTTTGTATCTTTTGTGCTGCTACTGCCACTGCACTGGGATTCAACTCCTGCCTCCGCCGCACTCCTCTGCGGTAATGACCAGAGCACGTTTTGTTTTCCGGGGAATGAGGACGACGAGGAACGAGGCGAAGGAAATATCTCTGGCAATATTTGAACATTTACGCTTCATCGATTGCAGTCCGCACAAATACAACCGCTGGCAGAGAGTATCCCAGAGATAGATACGAGAGTGCAAGGTAGCAAAGTTTGCTGGCCAAACAAATAAACCTCCGGAGCGGCCAGCAGAAACTTTTGTTTACCCGCAAGTGCAGGCGGCAAGGAAGACGATAAAAAGTCAGCATAGTAAGACCGAGGCACCGAGGCACCGAGGGCCACCGATGGCTTGACCATCTCCAAGTTGTTGACAATCGAACAATCGAGTTGCTGCGGTGTTTCTTTGAAATGTGGGTAGATTTTTCTCATTACCGCCCGAGGAGGAGTCACCGAAGAGTCACCTCTTCACTTCCACTCAGACACGTGGGCACTTTTTCCCAGAGCTAATTAAAATAATTCATGCCGTCTCCTGTCTCGTTTCTTTTTTACGTTTTTGATTGATTTCTTACAAAAGCTGACGCTGCCGTTGCCGTGCACTTGAGAAAGCAATTTGCAATTTTATTTACAACTCTCATTAGCCGAAGTTACCTTCTCTTTCCACAGGTAATTTTTTGAAATGACAGAAAATGTAAAAGAGTTGAATAAATTGCAGAAAATGTGAATGGGAAAAGGTTGGTACTTTAAAGGGGGAAATTTAATTTGCTTTGGTAGCTTAAAGGTTGCTTCTTTGTACTTGTTATTTTTCCAATTCGTTTTAAATTAAATTCCTCTTATTTTCCCCGTGAATATTTGCAAATTTTCGTATTCTGCGGAAATAAGAATACTTATTATCGTTCTGCTAATCATAAACAAATAAATTAACTTTTTCTTTGTTTGCCTTACATTTACTTTGCCTTTATTTATGCCACACGCCCGCTCTTTGATTCAATTAAAAATCAACCTTGCATGTCATAAATATTTTTAAATGTTATGCTTCAGCTTAAACAAAAAATCAACAGAGAAAACCTGTTCCTCGCATCTCACATGTGAGTTTTCCCTTTTTCCACAAAGGAGGAAGCATCATTCTAAGCACACAGGAAACAGGAAAGAAAAGGAAACGAAGCAAAGGAGCAGCAACGACAGAGGCGGCGGCAAGCGTAAAAGGAGGAAAAATCACTGGCAATTTGCATAAGATACAATTGAGTGAGTGTCGTTTCTTTATATTTTCCTTTTCCATTTTTTTCTTCTGGATCCCCCATCCTGTCGCTGCTCGCTTCCTTTTTCTTGACTGCCTCTGCAATATCTTGAAGCTCGTGTAATGAATTATCATATTTCATGTGGAAACAAGTAAGGAACAACAACAGAGGCATCAGGCAGCAGCGGCAGCAGCAATGTTTGTATTCAAATTTGTGCCGCCAAAGTGAAGTTGAAGGGGAGCTGGAGCGTGGAGCTGGGATTGGGACTCCTCTAAAGAAATGCCGCAAAGTATGCCATAAAAATATATCCACGCAACCAAGAAGCAACGACGATGAGCAGAAGACCCCGAGCTTAAACCAAAACCATAATTCATGGAAAAAAATACAGCTGCGGTCAAACTGATAAAGTGGGAAGACGCCTTTATAAAATTTAAGAAAAATAAATACAATAAGGTTCTAAATAAATATGAACAAATATTTATACCAAGTGTTTTAAAGAGGGAATATTTTTTGGTTCCAAGAACAGCCCATCTTTCTTTGGTATTAATCTTTTAAATTATCTTATATTTTTTTTAGCTTCTAAATAATTTCTCCAAGGTTTTCCCGAACTATTTTTCACTTGCCCTGGCTGTTTAACTCAAATAGAAAACCAGATTGAGTCGCAGTTGGAATCTGCACCATTCCTTGTTGATTTGGGTCGAGACAAGGACTTAGCAGCTTTGGCTTTAGAAAAGGTTGGGGGAGCAGAGTGGGGCTTGGGGCCGCAACAGCTGTTTTTCCCCACCCATAACTGGATTTTCTCCTCTTTTTATTCGCTGGCAGCCAGAAGGAAAGGAGAGGAGTAGAGATCCCGGGGAAATGACAGTGGAAATATGTCAGTAAAGCTTCGCTCATCCTCTTGCATTGTTCCCCTCTGTATCCTCCTCCCAGTCTCTTTATAAACTATGTCCTGTGTCCGTTTCCATTCCATTCCTTGTTGTGGTTGTGTTCTCCCTGAGCATTTCACTCATTTGTTCTGCGGTTCTCAACTGGAGCTTAGTGTAAAGTTCTTCGCGCCGTTTTTCTATCTGTATTTCCATATTTTTTTACCCCTGTCTATCTCTCCGTTGCAAAATTTAATTTTCAACCAGCATGCTGACACGCCCACACGTCCACTAAGCCGCCCCCTTTTGACTCCCGCGCTTATTTTATTTTATTTTATTTCATTTTTTTCCGCTGCTCTCGCAACTTGAGTTTGGTTACTGACCACTCGACAAGCTTTGCCAGCGCCCGTCCCTCCTGGCTTGTAACCTCTTTCCTCGCGGAATGCACTCCCGCTCCCTCTGCGCGTTGGCATTACACGGCTGTTACTCATGCAACTCTTGGCCGCCATTCACCTCGTGTTTTTGATTCCGAACCCGGACCGGGCCATAACAAATGCACACACCAAATGCAGCCGGAGCCGAGGCTGACAAAAGAATTGTGGGGCAGGCGGGCAGGCAGGCAGCAGCAGCAGCTGCGCGTTTTTAAAAAGCTGCAAAAATCAGAGCGAGGGTGGAGCCAGGCAGCAAAAAACCGCAGCAGCAGTTCATTTGGCCAAAAAACCGCCTTTCGATTGGCAAATTGCATAACCGAAAAAACTTCAGTTTCCAAGCAGGAAGTTTGGCCGAGAAAATCGCGCGAAAAACAAGTAGTTTAAAATCTTTTAAAATAGTTTTTAAATAAAAAAAGAAAGCCTTAGGATTTTTAATGGGATATCCTTTACAAATTAGCAAACTAATAAATCCCAGACTCGTACATAATTCTACAACAATCAAAAGTGGTCAAGAATGTAAAACAAAGAGAGAAGAATCGAAAAGAAAAGTTCTGGCAAAGCAACTGGGCCAAAATTTCTTGGCCCAGAGATTTTTCTCCCGTTCGCACGCTTTGGCAATCTCGGCAAGTTAATTATTTTTTAAAGCATATTTCACAAAAAATATTTCCCCCCAACTTCCCCTCTTTACTTTTGCAGCCCAAACTTGAGTATTCCCTGTTCTTTTTTTTAGTAATTTTTTGCATTTCCCTTCCAGTTGCTTTACGTTTGCGAGTCTCGGCGCTAAGTTGGCGCTAAATTAAAAACTTTTGCATTACATATATTGCACGAGAGGATCAGAGTCGCAGCTCTGCAGCTCCGAGCCAGAGTCAGTCGTCGTCGTCGTAGTCGCTGGTCCCTGAAATGCAGCTCGTGGGGAAATGCGGGTGGAAATCCAGGGAAAACTCACTGCTCCCATCTCTGTTGCATTTTTCACTCAACAAAAAGTTTTCGCTGGCTGTGTTTTTGCCGCTCGCTTGTTGTGCTCAACTTTTGCTTCCACTACTGCTGCTGCTGTAGCTTGTAAAACCAATTCCGAGGAAAATGAAAGTAATTTTTCCCATTTAGCATTAAAATATACATATAATAAAAGTCAGACTAGGTGGCCAGAGGGAGTAAACAGAGTAAAAGAGCAAACGGCAAACGGCAAAGCATGGCCAACAGTTGCTGACAGCAACAAAATGTTTGCCATTTAAAATCGCAATGCAATAATACTAAAAATCATCATAAAAAGAGCTGCCAAACTATGCAGAACAGAACAGAACAGAAGTTAGGAGCAGAAAACTGGGTGAAGTGATGGAAAAGCGCACAACAAAGCATGACAGCGTGGCGTATAAGCAATATGCATCGCTGCTTGTTGCGCGGACGAAAAGTTCCCCCCAGCGAGAGTTCAGTAATTAATAGGTGGAACATAACCACGGGTTCGAAGCTGGGTAACCAAAGAACACCAGGTGTGTATGCCAAAGAAGAAGTTGTGGGTGTTGGTAAGCTCGCACGCCGGGGAAACTTAAACTTAAACACTTGCTTAGAAGAAAGTTAGGGTAAATTTAGGAAAAGAAGACTTGGAAATGTGTTAACTTTGAAAGTAAGGGCAGGGCTGCTTAGGAAAGTTAACTAATATTGCGTTTTCTGGGCATTTTTAATACTCTTTAGCTTATTAAAAAAAATATAAAGGCTTTGAAAAAATATACAGATGATTAGAAAACCCTTGAAACTTCTTTAAAAACTTAGTAAAGACTTCTAGATTATTATATCCTAATCAAAACCTTATTTAGAAACCCACTAAATTTATTTATCTGCATTTCATAGCCTTGTCATTGATTTAGAATTGTTTAAATTCGTTTCTTACACATTTTCCGCACCCTTTTTGCTCGAATAGTGTCAAGTTTCTCTTTACTATCGGCCATTTGTCAAGTCATTGCTATCATCGAAACCCACTCAGGGAACATTTACGAGCCGAGCCGGGCCTAAAACCCCTATATATATAAGTATATCCGAACCGAAATGGTTCAATAAAGCAACTTTATGGCGTGACATCTTTTCACGCAAATGCTGCCCCGGCCCAGAGTTATCTCTCTCCCTATTTTCCCTAGTCCCATTAGGAGTCGCTTACCTTTCGGTTTGTGTCCCCTACTGACCACTTCGGCGGCTATTAATATTATCTCAATGGCCGAACGCCGAACGACGAACCAAAAGTGCCACAATAAATTAAAAAACAAGAGAAATTAGAGAACTCCTCGAAAGCCCAGGGAACGCAGCAATCCGGGTTATCCCCCAATTTTTGAATTTTTCTGTGGAAGTCCCGCTGTTGTTGCGACACTCAATAAACCAGGCGATAGACAGGCCAAAAGGGAGAGAGATGGTGGATATATGTAGTAGTAGAAGCACCGAGAGAGAGGGGGCGATGGAAAGTAGAGCAAATGCATGACAACATTTTCAGTTTTCAGTTGTTGGTGTCGCTGGCTCTCTTTTTTGGCAGCTTTTGCACCAAACACACACTAAAATAGGAAGTGAAAAAAAAAAAAAAACTACCGGCGACAATAAATTTTCCAACTGTTTTTCCGTCCCATCGTCGTGTTGCTGCTGCTGCTGTGTGCGTCAAGTGACCCACATTATTTTTGGGTTCGTTCTTGTTTTTTTACAGGACAGAACAGGGATTTGACAAGGGTTAAAGCACAATGACAACAACCGCAGCAACAGCAGCAACAACACGAATAAAAATATCACGACAACAAAAAATTGGTAACAAAAATCAAACAGCAAACAAAAATAATCATTGCATTTTCCTATTCCAACTCTTGGCCCCCGGGTCAAGCTCAATTTGTTGGCCAGATATAGGGATATATATATATTTCCGAGATCTGTTTGGGGAATATAAAGTTCTTAACAATCGGTGGGTAGGTGAGAGAGAGAGAGTAGCATATCTTCGATGATTGTGTGGGGACTTTCGTTCAAGTATTTCTCGATTTAGTTGGGATTTTCTTGGGAATTTTTATGTCTGCAACAAAAATAGGAGAGAAAAGCTTATTTCTTCACTGATTTGCTATCACAATCTTGAATGGTTTTAGATATAAGCATAAAATCTAATATTTCCTTCTTCCATTTCCAACCAAATCTCTTCTAAAAACTTTTATTACCACCGGAAATCCCCCAATCTTTCTTAGATTTAGGTCCCATTTACACTTCTATTAATTGCTGGGTCTCTGCTCTGACTGCGGCAGTTAAACAATTGAATTTGGGCTTTCATTCGGGCCAAGACCAAATCTGTTTTTAAGCCCCATTTGCACTGCATATATGAGAGCTTTCGCACTCGCACTGTGGCACTCGGGGAAGGGGCTTAAAGTCACCGGATTTTTTTGCATTTTAATTGCCATTTGCGGCACTTAAAAGCCCAAAAGCAAATGGGAAATGGCAATTGTCGGTTTGCCTTGTTTTTTGTCCCCGTGTTTTTGTCCCCCCCCTGAGTGTGTCTTCCTGATGCACTTACTCATGCTCCTGCATCTCGTTTTTTTCACTGTTTTGCCTCCTTGCCCTCCCTTTTTGCACCTGTTTAAATAGCCAAGTTAGTTGTGCTGCTAATTAAGTCAAGTTTTTGCAAGGAAAGGGTCCATCTCCGGTGGCCGCCTCCTCTCTCTTTATTTTTACCTGTGTTCGCACGTTCTCACCTGGTCAAAATAACCCTCCCCCTTGTTGCTTTTTTTCTCCATCTGCTAGTGGCACCTAATGCTGTTGTTTCTCCCTCTTTTTTTGCTCGTTCTCCTCCTGTTTTTAATGGTGCATTTTCGCTTTATTTTCTCCTCCCTTTTTTTTACCCGCTTTAATGGACAAAAGTCTAATGAGAACGAGGCAAGACCAGACCGCATTGACAATGATGGATTTGCCCTGGTTAATCAATAGGAAATGAGATGGAAAGGGGGGCTGGGAAAGGGATAAATACGAGAGATACGAGGACCCTAATGTGGCAGAAGGACATACACATACACCACGCCCTTAGCCCCCGTTTAACCCATTTCCCCTCGGACCTCGGTCAAAGCCAGAGATAAAATATTTCCACATCTATTTGCTTTTCACACACACAAAGAGGGACACTTCCCCTTCTCTATTTTTGGCGGCAACTCAACTTTTGTTTTATGAGAAAATATTGTACAAGTTTTTTAATTGCTTTGGCGCTTTAAAACTCTGCAAAATTGTCATAGCAACATTTTTATTTCCACTTCCGGTGTGTGCAGCTATTTCTTGCTGCATTTTCTATGCGAAACTATGTTGAAAAAAATTCCCAGATACTTCAAGCTCGCCAACTACGTTACGAGAGATTTAAATAAAATATTTATAGACTCGAAGAGGAGTTGACATGACAGAATAAAGAAGCTTAATCAGCTGAGCCCACATCGATATGGGTTCGACAAAAGAATTATGTGTGAGACTCGTAGATTCAGAAGGCCTGAGAACGAACGAAACTTAGGGCATAAATAAATTGAAATAAAATAAAGAGGCGACAACGAACGACACAGGCAGACATTTAAATTTGCATATTGCTTTGCTGCTCACAACTTTAATTGAAATTCATTTACATTTAAGCCGGCAATTATGTGGATTTTCCCAAGCAAAACAATTTGTAAATGATGCATAAGATAAAAACCAAAACCAAAACCGAACCCAAACCGAAGGCATGGCAAGGCAAAAAATCTCTGGAAAATTTGCATAAATTAAGGCAAAGACAGCATCAGCAACAGCAGCAGCGAGTGAGCAACAAAGTGATGCAGATGAATGAATGACAACTTTATCTTTCTTCTGGAGCAGAAATTATGAAACTTTAATCTGGTTTCCGTCCTCCTGAGAGGCTTAAGATTCCGGCAGCAAATTAGTCTTAAATCTTTTACGCACGTTGAGCAAATTGTTTTTCGGCCAAGAGATGTGATGTGTGATGTGTGTTTTTGCGGTTGTGTAAGACAACAAACAAACATTTTATAAACACACACACACACTCGAGAGAGATGTAATCCCATAATCGAAGCAATTTATAAACGTGTATGCGGGGGGGAAAATGCGTTAAAATAAATTGCATAAGAGACGGACCAACGTCTAAATATCCGTTGTAATGCAATCAAAAACTTGGCTAAGCGCATTATGAAGTGGAGAAAAGTGGCGATAAGAGGCGGAGAAAACTCTCTGTGTGAGTTGTGAGTGGGGTTGAATGAATGAAGAAAAGCTGACCATGGAAAAGCTGCTCATTGTGCATGAAGTTTACACGATTTTCGCTTTACATATCCCATTCACCTGCGATTGCCTCACATGTTTATACTCCCATTTTCTTCTTCACGGCCAGCTGAGCGGACTTGAAAACCGAAAGTGAACCCCCTCTGGCTCACCTATAATTTGCACAACAAATTATAATTTCCATCTTGTTTGCAATTGGTCAAATATTTGGCTACTTTCACAAAATTATTTGCATTGCCTAATTGGGAATATTTAGTCGATGCTGAAACGCTTGAAAATACAGCAATCATCTCCTGAATTGTTTGTTAAAATAGTCTTTCAATTAATTTGTTATCTTGGCGAAAGTTCATAAAGTGTTCACCAATTGATGAAATCCAATTAGGGGTTTTAAATATCCATAGTTTATTTATTTTATTAAATTTATTTTGAGGCGGAAAATTGATTGCATGTGGCTCTTTGAGCTCCCAACAAAATCTATACACCGTTCGGACTTCGGTTTAAGAAATACAAAATCACAAGCCGATGCGAATGGCTTTCCTAAAGCTTTGCTCGCACATTCAGTGTGGCTTTTAAAATTAGGCTCCCAGCCTAACTCT
This sequence comes from Drosophila auraria, assembly GCA_008042615.1. Lineage (NCBI taxonomy): Eukaryota > Metazoa > Arthropoda > Insecta > Diptera > Drosophilidae > Drosophila > Drosophila auraria. Next base: position 13,340 of record VNJW01006949.1, read on the forward strand.
CGGTGCCCACCAATGGTTTTGAAAAAAGTTACATTTAAAACTTTAAAATTTTAAATTTAAATAAAACCATTTTCCAAATTTTATCAACATGTATTATTCCGTGAACGATAATAAACATGAGATAATAATTAATACTGGTAGCTCTCTCTCTGTGGAAATTAGCCTACCATACTTGACCGCAAAACAATTTACACCAGAAAAATAATGTGACAAATGTTTTTAAAAATGCCTCACTTGTGCATAATTTAATTTGTGAAATATTTTAACAATTACCATGCGCCGCGTCCCCGCCAACGACAACGTCAGCCGGCAAATGTAATTGTGCATGCGAAATTTGTGCGCCCAAAAGTCAATTTAGTGTAAAATTTGAAATGGTTTTTTGTTGCGCCGCGAATGGCCTAAAAAAAGTTGAAACATGTGTTCCAAGATAAAACAAAAAGCAGAGCAGAGCAGCAAAATTTATGCATGTGACACCCAGGGTTGTTTGTAATTTATCCAACCGAAATGTTATCCGCAAAACCCAAAACAGAAAATGCAAAATGCGCAGACCAGAAAAGAAAACAAGAATCTGGATCAACAATCGTAATGGCAGAAACAAAATAAATTAAGAACGCGTAAGATGGGCGGAAATTTTAAATAAACAAAAGTCCAGTCTCTCTCGATAAGCAAAATTAATGTAAACATCGGGTTAAAGTCGAATTTCTGCTGAGCAGCGTAGAAAAATGCTTCACGTCAAAGAAAAGCGTAATTAAAAAGACCGAAAAAAAGAATAAAGTAAATTCGAGAGCTGGGAAACGTGAGGCGCATTTTAGTGAGTGAGCGAGCGTCCATGTTGCAACCCTGCGAAGTGGCTACGGAGTTCGTACTCGTACAACTTGCAGCAAATTGAAGGCAGCACGCAGCAAAATGATAAACAACTAGAGGGCGGTGGGGAGGGAGTTCCAAAATGGCAGACTCCCGAAATCGCTACCGAAAAAAAAGGGGAGAAGTAAAGTTGAGACAAAGAGCACGCCACGTGCCAAAATGTATTGCATACTTTGTGGCGCAGACAACAACATGTTGCCAGGAACTAACTTTGCGCCCCTGAACATCAACCTCCCATCACTCAGTCAGGGACTTGCATACGAAGTGCACTGGGAGAAAGGCGTTGAATTTGGTTGGTTTTTGATGCAAAAAAGTATTTGATTATAAACTTAAATTTGTATTTAAATTTCTTAGATTTTTGAAGGTTTGCTTGAGCGGAATAAAGTTCAGAGCACACAATGGGCCCTTCTCTCAGCTAAATATTAGGTTCGGTCAGCCACTGTGGTACTGATGACAACCCTGGCCAGGTCAGAAACAGCTGACTACACAAGTTAAAAAGATTCTTCAATATTTATAATATTTAATGACTTATGATTGAATGATTTATGATTTCTTACACAATTACTTTGCACAATTTTACTTTAATCACATTAATCTTTTTTCCAGTGACCGACTGGTTATGCCAGGGTTGTCATCATCAACAAAGTAATCATGCATCGTCGTCGTCTGGCGTTAAAAGTTTGCCCAGCTGCCATTTTTTTGCTACCGAACCATCCTGTGTTTTTACTTTTTTTGTTTTTTGTTTTATATTTCTACTTTCTTGTGCTTTCTTTTTTTTTCTGCACTGCTGCTGTGCAAAATTTTATTATTAAAATGCAAAATTGAAAATGGCAGCAACGTGCTAGAGACAGAGGCGCTGGCAAGGGGTTTGGGTGGCATAAAGGATATATACTATATAGTAGAGTGAGTTGCGGAGCCCATGTAAGTGATGCGTGACAGGGAAAGAGGAAAGAGGAACGAGGAACGAGGAAAATGGAGGCAGCACAAGGAGGCACTTCAAGCTGCTTTGATATTAAGAAGCAAAAAAGAGCACACTAAGCATCCTTCCTTTGTTGATTCAATTTAAGTTTCACTCAAAGCTATAAACAAAATTGATTTCGCCTAAGCTGGCTTACACACATAACCGCAATCTATATTCCTTTTTTTCTTTTTTCGGTCCAATAAAAGAGAATCAAGGCTTACCTGCAAAGAGAGAAAGAAATAAAGCGAGTGTAAGTAAATTGTATCAGATAAAAAATATAAGATTATTTCAAATAAATGGCGCAGAGCAGCGAATTATTCTCCCCACTTTTATTTTTGGTCATTGAAATTTGCATTTAATTAAGAGATTAGAGGTTAAATAAGGGATAAGGGAAAACTGGCTGTCACCTCAAATGGCGAGTATAAAATTTCATTTAATTACACTGAAATACCCCAAGTGCTTAGTGGCTAAAGAGGGATATGGCCCGAAGGGCGAGAGCAGGTAGTGTTCTGTGTGATTTTCTGTTCGCTGGCATTGAACAGGAAGCTCGGATTTCAAACTCAGATGCACGGACAAACAACAAAATAAAAGACAAGGGAAAAAATAATGTAATAGGAGACAATATAGAAAATGAAGAGGTGTGGCAAGAAGAGGAGGATGAAGTGGATGAGGGAAACCAGACCAGGGCTAATAATAACGTTTACATGTGAGAGACAAACGACAGGCAAACGGGGTTGTAAAAAAGCGCATGGAAATATGAATATGCATCATAATGCCAGTGGGAACGCAGCAAAAAAATAAAAACTCGCAAGCAACAGGAGACATTGTAGATGCAAATAAGACACTGTGGGGAAAAACGAGGGATAACAAGTATGTCTTATGAATAATTAATATAAATGAAGATGTCATACTCGTAATAGAGCTAGGAGAATGTTATACAAAAATTTTGTCACGCTATAAAACCTTCCTTTCTTTAGAAATATCAAGATATAGCAAATAAGGCCACTAAAATTCCCAAGTACGAATTCGGTGATGCGCCAGTATAATTTTTAAGACTGATCCCCAGCAAATTACTCCTGTAAAAGCTCCTTGGCGGAACAAAACAAATGGATTCAGACTAAATCAGCTGACTAAAACCCTCATTTAATTTTATATAAACATTCACTTATTTTCTCTCCGTACATAAACAACAATAATAAGAAACCTGTAACCCAAGGCCTTGGAATGTTTGATGGTAAAACCTCAGGGAAAACTCAACAAAAAGAATAGGGAACCCACTCAAGAGGAGGGGTAAAAAAAAAGGGAAGCATCTTGCACATAGTTGCTTGGCCTGCGGTGCTTGGTTTGCGATGACAAAAGTTGATAAACTGGAACAAAGAAATCAACAGAAGTTGGAAGAGTCTGCAACTGCAACTGCAACTGCAAAGTGCAACTGCTGATGAGGCTGATAAAGATGACGATTAAATCGGACTTGCAATAAATATTTATGTGCAACTCTGGACCACAAATCATTCTGAAATCCCCTTCCCTCTCCACTCCCCGCAATTAAAAAACAATTTCCGGCAGATAGATGGAGATGGAAGAAGAATAAACACAATCAACGCATCCAGAAGCAGCAGTAGCAGCAGCAAGAAAAGAGCCGAAATCAAATTAAAATCAAAATTAAATTTCGAAAAAGGGCAGCGCACACGAGTCAGGAGAGGAAATGTTTGATGGCCTAGGTAAATGTCGGAATATCCAGCAGAAGCAAAAGCAGAAAAGCACCAACAGCAGCGGCAATAAAGAACAACAAGCACTACAAAAAGGGCAGATGTTTTTTTTATTTTTCGAATTCTAAAATTTCGGTGGCCCCGAAGGAAGAGAGGATGGTGTAAAACACACGCCAGCTGAGCCGAAAGAGGAAGGCAAAAATTGTTGGAACAGGTTTTTTGGATGTGTTACAGAAATTCTGGTAAATTGAATGTAGTTGGTAAATGCTAACGAGAAATGTCGTAGTTTTGCAGAATTAGATAAGATCTTGAAGGGGCCATACACTCGGAGCAAGGTTTTTCATTTATTTAAGATGAAAACGATGGAAAATGGTTACTATATGTATATTATAAAATTATCTCAACATGTTTAATTCAATTATCTTCACTTATCAGCGATCAATGATCATTTTTATAATGTAAATGCATTTCATAATTGGCTTCCTACAAATTCCCTTAAACCGTTTTCGAAAAAGACAGCTACTTGTATGCCCAGCTTCATTTTTAAACTCCTCTTTTAGGCCACTCAAAAGGATTTCTTTTTCTGGCCATTTTTCCCTTCCTGGTTTCCCTTTTTTTGTGGGTTATTTATCTTCCTCTTTGTCTCTCCTTTTGACTGATACCGATACTCGGAAGGCGCGAAAGCCCGAAAAATAATGCATGAGGCAAATATTTGGCAACCGGCTAAGAAATATGAAATAAAAAAGAAAAAACCCACTAAAATGAAGCTGACGATGAAGATGATTATGAGGAGTTCCTGGAAGGGCGTAACCTACACTACCGCCCCAGCGTCTCCTCCCATTTTTAACCCCTTCATGGCCCCCGTTTTTAAACACTTTAAGCTGAAGCAGGAACAAAAAATTCCAAAGGCAGATGTTTTGCAAACGAAAAAAAGAAAAAACTTAATTACACTTCAGATTGGCACTTTAAGGCTGAGATTGAAGGCCGAAACGGAGACAGGCAGGCAGGAGATACAAAGAGGAGATTCGAGGGGAAACAATGGGGGTAAGCGGTCCCACTTTAAATATCTTTTAGGATAGCAGCAGCTGCTGCTGTTGCCTTTTTATGCTTGCAAAAAAGGCAGAAATTACAATAAAAAAAACAGGTAAGAAAGCTGCAACGGAAAATGCAACTGCTTCAGATGTTGCAGCCGTGCTTTTGCACTGGGAAAAAGGGATTCGAAGGAAAACATTTTTAACAAATTTGTTTTTTAAGAAAGAATCTATTTTTATGGTCATGGGTTTTAATATTCCAAAAACTAAGGGGAAAGGAATTTAATAGTTTCTGAAATATTCAATATTTTATTAATTTACAACTAAAAGGTAGAATAGTTTGAGAAAAGAAAGGTAATATATATTGAAACTTTAATTAAAGTTCCAAAGATGTAAAAAAGATTTTATTTAATATTTAAATAAAAGGAAAAAGAACCCTAGAACAATATCCATCGCTCTAAAAAGGCTTTTTTAAGGCACCTAAAAGTATGCCATAATTTATTACTTATTACATTAACAATATTTTACAGCATCATTTTAGGCACCCCAAATAATGATTTTAAATCATTTTAATCTTTTTGGAACAAAATCAAGTATTTTCTCAGCGTGCAGTGTGCGCCTGTTGTGCTGCAGATATTGCAGAAATTCATGTTCGTGTTGCTGCTGCGTTTTCAGTGTTGCTGCCGCTGTAAATGTTGCTGCTGTTGCTGCTGTTGCTGCTGTTGCTGCTGTTGCTGCTGTTGCTGCTGTTGCTGCTGCTGCTGCATCATCAACGAATCTTAATAAACGCCGGCGACAACGGCAGCAACAACAATTTATGTTTGTCTCCTTCGCTGGCATTTTTTCGATTATTTTGTTTTTTTTTTTTTTTTCTTAGTCTTGCTTGGGCTTGAACGTTTTTTAGGTCAACGAAATGCCAACAAAAGGGGCAGAAGAAGCGGCAGCTGGATAAGAAGAAGCTGGAGAATAAGAGAAGACGATGATGATGATGCGAGCAAACATAAAAAAAAGAGGAGGGGAAGCCAAGAAGAAGCAGCTGAGAAGCAGGTAGTTAAAAAACAGAAGAGGAAGAGTCAACAAAAGTCAAGTCATGAACCATATTGGTTGCATGTGTGTGTGGTTGTTGTTGAATCATTGTTGTAATTGTTGTTGAGTCTATGCTCTTTCTCTTCCCTCTTCTTCGTCTGTAAATCTCTTTTGGAGAATAGAATAAAAAGCCAAGAGGTAAAGAAAGTCTAAACAAAAGACCAAACTAGCGATAAAGACATTTGCATAGTTCAACAACAACAACAACAACAGCATGGATATAGGAGAAGAATTAAGAAGAAGAGCCAGCATCTCTCCACACACCTACAACAAACAACTGAGAAAGCAAAATAAATAAAAAGAAGCAACTCAAAGAAGGCCTAGAGAGCACGATAACCTTTCGAAAATCAAATTAGAAGTTGGAAAAGAAGATGAGGAAACGAGCAACACAAAAGGCCAACAACAATCAAATTTAATCAAAAACTGGGATAGTTAAAATTGGTAAGGATAACAACAATAAAAAAAGAGAGGAAACCATCTAAATAATACCTGAAAAAGGTAAACACACAAGCTTTCTAGAGGAAGTAAAAGTTATTGAAGATTTCTAAGAGGGGGATGGAAAAAAGCATCAAATTTAAACAGAATTTTATCCATTTATTAATGTTTAAATTTTTATTTATAAATATTGTTATTAATTGTCTTAATAAATAATAAATGCAAAAAATTTCCTTGGTTCTTTTCCCATCCTAAAACCAAGAACCGCAATTAACTTGAGTAAAGTCTTAGCTATTTTCCACTCGGCGCTGCCTCTACCGCTCTCTACTCATAACTCTGCCAGTCCTCCCATCGATTAATCCATCATAATCATCTCCCAACGAATAGATAGTCCGCCTCCCACTCCACTTCTAATAGCCCGTTTATAATTTGCTTCTGATGTGTGCGGTTTTATTTGGTGTTTTCGGTGCCTGGTAGTCCGTTTCCTCCATCAAAAGCCATCACAGAAAACGTCTGAGAGCCGTCACAACACATGGCACGAAGTTGCCTCACTCAGCGTTATTGTTTCCTCACTTTTTTTTTGTGTTTCTTTTTCTGCATTTTTTTTTTCTTTGTATTTTTTATGACGTTTCATCTTACACACACGAAAACCCCCCAAAAAATGCATGAGAAATAGACGTTGTTTGGCCAAATTCGAAGATGATATTTTATATTTTTTAATGGTGCTTCAAGACGAGGGGTATTATAAAATGTGAAAGAGTTTTAAAGTCACTGTTGAAGCATGTGTGAGACATTCCTTTAATTTTTCCTAAGATTATGGAGTATTAAATTACTTTTGCTTAATTTTTATAGAATCATAGAAAAAATTTAAATTGGCTCACTCAGATCCAGTTAAATTCGCTTTTTGACATTTTTGATATCGGTAATCCCTTTGTTACTTTTTTTTATAGATTTCGCATAATTTTGTTTTGATTTTCTTATGTCACATTTTGTTCCCCTTTGAATTGTGTTGAAGTTTTTATTGTTTAGGGCATTCAAAGCTTCGTTTTTGGCCAAATAAAAATTGATGTTTCGGTTTATAGCCAGCAACATCTCTTGGCTTTTGTTTCGGTTGAAGAGAGGACGGTCGGACGGGTTTTGAGCGATTATGAAACCGCTCAGATAATAAGCCCAATGTCTCAAAAATTTGATATTTACGGCTCACATCTACATGGCTCATACTTTATGCATATATGAAATACAATCCAAAGAGCAGGTGTAACCGAAATCATCATTAACAAAAGAAGTTGAACAAGGTAACGAAAAAAAACAACCAAAAACGAAGGCAAAGACAGAGAAGAGACAACCGAAAGACGCTTAAAGTTAATTAGTCATTTTATGGCCGCTCTTCTCAGGGGCTCTCCACGAGATATTTTTGGTCATCGACGTGGATCTAATGGGAATTTTATAGAATTATGTAAATTCAAGCAATTCCGATTCTGACCTGCTGCTGATAGGCATTTGATAGGTCACCGAAACCTAAACAGAAACGGCAACAGAAACAGAGACAAAGGCCGAGAAGTCCCTGTGCGATGCTAATGCTAATTACGCCTTAAAGTCCACAGAAGCCGACGAGAAAAATAAAAGGGAAACATAAGAAAGAAATGGAAATAAATTTATAATTTATGGGAGAGTTGAGTTTATTTTGAAGCAGAGCGCGGCGACTTGCCCCGGGAATTAGTTACAAATTAGAAAATGATGTGGCTTTTTTGTGTCCATCATTTTCCCACAAAGAGGGAAAAACAACTAGGAGAAGCCAGGAGAACGCCCAGGATCCTTAAGTGAGCGGCAGACACTTTGTTATGGCACCCAACAAATCCTAGGGCTACCTGGGATTTTCCCTGTCGTTCTCCCTGCCCGCCTTTACGGCTTTTCCTACGCTTTTCCCCCCCTATCTGAAGGCCCGGGGCTCCATATTGCTCCTTATCCTCGGCTCAGCATTCTTGTCGCTCCATTTGCGTTTAGATTTTGTCGCTTTCACTGCGGTTGGTTTTCACTTTTTCTCCATAATTTTTTTCTACCCGGTAATTGCGGCGAAAAGGGGTCCGTTCAAAGGATTTTGAATAGGTATATTTTATAAAGAGTAGGGAATACTGTCCAATAAGCTGAATTTATACGAAATCTTTAGGTTTTCAACTTTGGTATATCCCTAAAATTATTATTATTTCCATAGTTTCTCCTAGGTTTCCTCTTTCGAGCCAGAAGCAACCGCTTTTCTCGTCGCTTTCCTACTAAATACTTCCTGGTTGGTCCTTGGCAAACATTCTGCGCGCCTTGCACCTGCGATTTCGCAGCAGGCGAGTTTTTCCACCCCTCACACCCTGCGCCTGCTGCTCTAATTTAGCTTTTCCTTTGCATGAAAAAAGAGGAAGAGAAAGGGAGGCGGCTTCACCGCAGGCTTCTCGGCAATTTCCACGCGTGGCGCGTCCGTTTCCTCTTTTGTAGTTGTATTTGTTGCATTTTCCAACCGCTTCTCCGTCGTCTTGTGTCTTGTGTGGCATCCGGGCAAATCCTGCATTTAATAATTAAAATATCCGGGGCCAACACCAAAATGATTTAAAGTGTCAACGCCAAAACGGCCGGGCCGGGCCGCGAAAAGGTTTTTCCTTTTTTGCATTTCTCAGGATGATATCTTGGTCCTTGGTCCGTTTTGCTCCCCTCCCGTGTTTCCCCTTTTGCCGCCCTGGGCTTCTGTTTTTCCCGCCGCTTAGTTTGTTGCCGTTTTTAACGCCTTTTTAATTATTTTTCACTTTGGCAAATGAAAATGGTGACAGAGAGAGCGAGCCAGTGAGAGGGGTGTGAAAAGCAGGGGACGACCGTCGAGGAGTAGAGTTTCTCTACGTGGGGTTATCCTTGGCTGGGCTTGGCTTTCCCCTCGTTGTCCAGCTGCGCTTTTCCAGCTTTTCAACTGTCATCAGTTGCAGTTTTCACAACAAAAGTGGCGAACTCAACTTCAGTTAATTTCGGCTAAGTGCCACGCCTTTCGGCTGACACTTTTTCCTCCTTGCCCCCCTGCCTCTCTCGTTCTCCATCCACCTGCCAGTTTTTCTCCCATTTTCCCAGCGACTTTTCTCTTTTTAACCTGCTATCCTGAGGTGTTTTTTAATATTTGAATGCACTCGTGTTAGCTCCCTGCTCTCCTTCCCTTTCCCACGCATATGTGAAGGAGACCCTGTGCGTCCTCTTCCTGATTTTCCCTCCCTGCTGCCCCCCGCATTTTCCTCTTATTATGCATGACGCGCACGTGAAAAGCGAGTGAAAAGTTTTCCTTTTCTTTGGCAGACAGACGGGCGAGCGGGCCGCCCCCATTTTTCGAACGCCGCCGCCCCACCCCAACCTGAACGAATTTTCCGACTTGACACGGTTTTTCCGACACCCCAGCATCCTTTTCCTGAAGCTCCTTAAAGCGTCTGCTGCTCCTGCATTAAAGTGGCACCATTTTCCGGATTTTTATTTGTACTAAAATTCTTGCATAATTAAAAGCAAAATAATATATTATGTTTCATCAAAAGTAGTACACTTTTTCTGGGCTGAGAGGAAACTAAGAGAAGACGAAACACTTTTAATATGACTCATTAAGAGCGACTTAAGAGCGGAAAGTTTATTTTCGGGCTTTTTCGCAATATTTTTGTGACTCACAAAGAGGCGGAAATGTTTGCCGCTTTTATTTTATAATTATAAGCTATAATATTATTATGTGTGTCACTCTAAAGTTGGTCAAAATAGGCGGCGGCAGAGGCTACTGACTAAGCCGTGAAATATTTTTTCTATGTTTGCTTTTTATTAGTTTTCTTGGGTAACTTCTGGAAGTATTTCGGAAGCTGTTTATTAGGTTGGGTCAAAGAGAAAACGTTTATTTTTTTGGTGTCACTTTTAGTACCGCGATGTAAAGCTGACTAAGCCAGTACATTTTTATTTGCAGATCAGACACGAAATTATATGATATCGAATTGTTGAGTCAAGAGAAACGTGTTCTTTGATTTAATATTTATAAAAGGGTGTGGAATTTCATGGGACTTTTGGTTTCATTGAGGATTTTTGGGTTCAGAAAAGATGCAAATAGTTAAAAATGGTATTGTTGATTGATAAATTAGCCTAATAATCGGAATAGGATAATTGGTTGATAAATTAAACAAATAGTTCAAAAATAAGTAAGGCCAAGCCTTTATTGTCTTAAAGCTGGTGTCACGCATCTAAACATTACGTCTCTGGGAGACGAAAGACTTTCTAAGTGCCCATTCCTGCTGTATTTGAATTTTTTATCAATAAATTTTTTTTAAATATTTAAAGTATTTATAAATTTGAATTGAAATTTCTCCTTTAACTAAATTTATTACCCATAAATCCCTTGTACTAAATATTTTGTATTTTCTACTGCCGAAAAATCTTTAAATTAAAACTGAAGCTGACTGATACTCTTGCTTATTTTATTCCCCATTTTATTTGATGTTATTTCTGCCCATCTGTGGGTTATTGCATTCAGTTCTTTATGCAATTCGATAAACTCGGAGCTCAAAACTCAATTTTTGTTTGGCTTGCCGAAACCGAAATCGTGTGTGTTTTTTGCTGGTTTTTCCTTGGGTTTTTGTATATATATTTTTTTTTCGGATTTCGTTGCTGTAAAATTGTGTGTGTCGTGATCGTTGTAATTGTGTTTGTGTGTCACACGCCGACAGAGAGAGGCAACACACACAGCGAGGCAAAATGCACTTGCCACCAGATTAGAAAAGTAGGAAAACTTCAGCAGCTTTGAGGGAAAATTCTTCTACTGTTGCACTTTTGCTGCGATGTTGTTGTTGTGTTGTGGGGGAAGCACACAAGTTCATCTGCTTTGTGCCTAATGACATTTGTACACAATAAGGGGAAACATCATGTGAAACGATGACAACGGCAAACAGAAACAGCAGTCAACAGATTTCTATCAACTTGGCTCAGTTTTCTATATCTACCGCCGACTCTTTTCACGAGTTCACTCTTCTTTTTTACTTTTATTTGGTGCGTGTGAGAAAACAAGATTTTAAGAGCATTTTCTTATCTTAAAGCCAACAATGCAGGTGAAGTGAAATCTCTTGATAGAGGCACTGCGGAAAAATAAGGTGGTTTTGGGGTGGTGGGAAATTAAGATAAATAAAATGATAATTAGGCAAAAATCTGTGTAAATTAACATGAATTTCACTACTTTTTTGCTATTTAAAATCACTAAAATGTCATAGAATAAATACCCTATAACTATTTCGTATATCAGCTTTTTTTATTGACTTTAATTTGTTGCAGATTGGTTTTTAACTAGCCATCCATCAAAAAAAAGCCAGAGATGTATCAAAAATGTCCTATCGTTAAATAATCAATGAAAAAACCTATTAAAAACTGTAGCAAACCTAAAAAAATGTGTAAATGATTGAGTTTTTTGTGGCAAAGAACTGCCTAAAAGGCCATCACAAGTGTAAAGAGCTCTTTCCTTATCAAAACCCGCCTTTTACAGGCTTTTTTACTCCATTTCTCACTCAATTTTCGGGTGGCCAAAAAGCATTTTATTTTGTTTGCTGCCTTTTTCGCAGGCAGGAAAAATGTGCGAAAAAAGGCAGCGAAAAAGGGGGCGTGTTGTGGCAGGCAAATTGGCAGCCACTAAAACGAGTGCAAAACACAGCACACACACACACACATGGAAAACAACAACAACAAAAAAAGTGCAGCAGCAGAAAGAAAATTTTACGCGACACGCATTCCGAAAAATGCATTTATGTAGGACGACAATGCAGCCCCCCTTGGCCCAAAAGAGGCGGGGCTGGGAATAATAAAAGCGAAAGGGGGGGGGGGGGGGGGGGGG
>VNJW01006949.1:25309-78551 GCA_008042615.1 Drosophila auraria
AGGCAGGCTGAGCTTGGTGAAATTCGGTATGAAATTGCGGTTTTGTGTGTGTGTGTGTGTGCAGTGTGTGGGCTCCTCCAAAAAACCACCCACTTTGCCTCGAGAGAGAGCGAGCATCATCGAATGTTTGGCCGCCATTTTGAAGTGGCATCCTTTTGGCCCACTTAGTGCCCCCTTTTTGGCCGCCCCTGTTAACCCAAGAACCCCCCTCGTATGTGTGTATGTTGACAGCGTCGATTTTTGCCATAATTATTATGATGATGCTTCGCATTTGGCAAACATGCAACGGAAGGGGCTAAAAGGGGTGTTAGAGGGGGTTGCCACAGGGAGAACTTGCAACGAGGACAAACAAGGACATCGCGAAATGCCAGCCATGACACGATGGCCAACAGATGAGCCATTTTATTGCCTGTACATTTGCGGTTAGTTCGACGCCCCAGGGAATATGTGGGGGGGTTCGCTACGCTATAACCATTGAAGGGGGTGCGGAGCTGACCAGCACCATGGGTCAATTGTTTATGCGCGAATTTGCTGCGGAAAACGAGGGGGGCGAAAAACCGTAAAGGAGTGATTTACGGAATTCTCTTACTGCGGGGCAAACTTCTGATTGAAATTGGGAGATCATATTGAACGGAAAATGCAATTAGGTTGCCGGAGAAATTTCCTAAGAAAACTCTATGATAAGAGGAGTTATATTATTAATAATTGAATAAATAATAATAAATGATCTAATTTCTATAAGTAGAAACCTCAAAGAATACTTTTTCTGCCTTACCAAATATTAAATCAATAAATAAAGCTCTTCAAAATATTAAATACTATTTTAGTTCGATAATTTCTATGAGAAATGCTCCATTTTCAACCTCAAAGTACTTGAATAAAATTAATACATTAACCTTACTTGCTAACTATTTGCTTTAATTTCCCATTTATCCACATATAATCATCTAATGGCATAGAAAAATACAGAAAAAAAAAAACTCTACGAAGATAAAGTGTGAACTAGAATTCTCTCTTAGCTTTGTGCAAATGTGCAAATGATATGCTGTGAAAAGCGGGGAAAAATCATTGCTGATTTTCCGCGAGTGAGGAAAATCCACGCGATGCATCTGTTTCTGATTTGAGAGACGTCAAAGGCGGGAATTCTGCCCAGGGAGCAAAGATCGTGTAAACTTCCTAGGAACGGGAAACGCTAATTATTGCGCACCAATGATTCGACGGGGGGTTTGGGGGAGAGAGTTCAGAGGGGGATTTCGTTCGTGGGACTCACATCAATGATGGCCACTGTACTGAGATGAAACCGATAGCAGACTCGGCAAGCTCTTTGCCTCTCTATCTTGCAACTCAATCCATCTCTCAACGCAGCTGTCCTCCGCTTCGAATTTCGAAATTTGAACTCGAGAGGATGGCTGGTTTTTGAAGGGGGTTTCCAGGGGGTTTCGGAGGTTATTTATCATGAATGAATCGGGCTTTACGCATGTGACGACGATGATGAGATTGATGGCTGTCTCTTCTCCATTTATAAAGCAGCCGAGAGAAGAAACTAATTTTTTTGCTACGCCATAATCTGATTTACTCCCCGTTTCCTCTTTTGGTTACACTTGATTAGGATTTATTTATGTTTTTCTGTGTTTTTCTGCATTTTTTTTTTGCCAATTACAATTACATTTGGAGCAGCAGCTGCTGAAAGCTACTTAGGAGAAAGACCACTTTTACTTTCTCGCTTTTGTAACTGAGAAATATTTTTTAGCTGCTCACAGTAGTTATTTCTGTGCACTTTTATTCAGTTATTTTAGTTGGCACTTTCTATTTCTGTGAAAATACTAACAAAAACCTATGTTTGTCGTCATAAATCTTGGAAAAAACGTCATCATTGTTAATTAAACAAAATGAAATGGAAAAACTTACAAACAAAATCGTATAAAAACCATGGCTAGGTTATGCTTTTTATTTTCATTTCACAGCAGCTATGGGACTTACCTAAAATGAAATAAAAAAAATAGAAATAATTAGTTAGTGTTGGTGAGAAATTGGATTGGCTAAAATATATATTTCATCATTAATTAGTTGGCAAACACAAAGCAACAAAAACAGGTTGATATTTATATAAATGAGGAAAGTGACGGTGATAAAATGATTCGCGGAAGAAAAAGGTCATTAAAATTATGAAAATGAAATGTTGACTCTTATATAAAGTGGGAAAGGTAATTGATAAATATTAATAAATAAATATATTATATAATTGGAATGTAAGCTTGACCTTTAAAACATTTATGTGTTAGAGCGACATTTAACCAAGTATTTATAGAAAATTTATTCCAGAATTTGTAATAGAATCGTAAAGAGCAAATATACCATATAAAGTTCATTCTTAATGTCAAGAACGAATCAATAATTATGATGTCACCACATTTCTGGACTTCCCAAGACTCTTAAACCATAATCACGCACGTTTTCTTTAATCTAAATCTTAAAAATGGCACCCACAGCTATTTGGATCAATTACAAAATTACGAAACTGTCGGTCTTTCATCCCCGGGAATTTTGTAGTGTAAAACACTAGAAACCAATTTACCAACAATTTTTGCTCAATCTACGGGCGACGGCGACGGCAGAGGAAGCGAAACTTTATAAATAGCCGAGAAAACAATGCAACAGGAAAAGGGGAGTTGGGACTTTTATGCATTTTCCTCACCCGCACTGCCACCCGGCCTCCTTCCTTCCTACCTCGCCCTACAGTGTGGTACATTCCTCAATCAATTTCGTTGGTTTCCTCTGGCCTTCTCCTTCGTTTTTCTTATTTACTTTGCATTAATTAAACATGCCCTGCCACCTACTCAGAGAGATCCCCCCCTTGTGCTCCTCGTGGCACGCCGCCTCTGATCTCACCAGCTTGGTGTAGATTTTTCAATCTGGTACACAGGGAAAATAATCATAATATATGGATATTTTAAACAGATTGCTGAGTATTATAACATTTTGAATTAAAGAAAATTACTTGGGATTCGAAATCACTTAAAAATGTGCTGAAAAGTATGCAACACAAGAGTTTAGCTACCAAATTCAATGTAATTAAATTTTGTGGCATACTTTTGGTCCCCGCTTTAATTTATTTTAGGTATTTAAAGCGCTTTCTGTGCCATTATTATTAATTTATAGAAATTTTATCCCATTTCGGTAAGCAGATTTTTTATATATTGATTTTAGACGCCTGGGCTATGCTCTATATTGATTTTAAAAGATTAATTTAATACTTATACCCTCAAAAAATTAAATTTGATTTAATTTTAGGTACATTTTTATTCTCCCAGTGCACCGGCAGCATCTGTGGCAATCTTCGGTTTATATTTAAATGTCTGTGTGGCAGAGACGCACGTGCAGCACACTCCCTATCCCTATCCCTCTAACTGCCTGTATTCCCCTCTCTGTCTGCCCTTCTCAGAGGCATTCAACATTCGTCTCTGTCAAGTGGCAGTGCATCAGCTGCCCCCCACCCGCACGCTGGCACCCTCCGCCGCCTCTGTCCCTGCTGCACATTGCAGTTTGTCATTGTAGCAATTTCAATGTTGCGCTTGTCAATTTTGCTGTTTCTCATCCTCCTTCTCTTTTACGGCTCTGCCCTGTCTCTCTCTCTCTCGTTCCCTCCGGTTTCCCCTGCCTTCCGAAACCATCAGTTTTCCCTGGCTGCTGATGCTTTTTCCAGTTATTTTGCCACAGCAGCAGAAAAGCCACTTAAAGTAAGCGGAGGCAGCGGCGGCAGCAACACAAGTTGCAAGTTGCTAGTTGCAGGTTGCAGCAAGTTTCAGCCGCTTTATTGCTGCTGCTGCTGCTGCTGATTTTCTTGACTTTCCACATTTTCCATTTAGGCAGGATTTGCCAGAAAGTTTCCAAAATTAGTAAAGTCCTAAAAGTTAAGCTTATTTGATACGGAAAATATTTGAAAGGCTTATAGAGAAACCTATCTAGGAAGCAGAATAATTATTATTTATTTAATACCCACTAGTAGCATGAATCTACAAATAAAATACATTTTTATACTCTCATTCTAAACTTTTATTGTCCAAAAGTAGCCATGTTTGCCATCTAAGCTCTTGCTTAAAACGTTCACCAAAATAGCCAAGTTAGCCATTTAGATAAGATCTTGCCGACTCTTCAAGTAATTCTTCATTGCCGGCACTGCACATTTGCGAGCTGTTTCTTTTCCAAGTTCCCCCTCATTTTTAGTGACAGAAGCACAGACAATTTAATTTCAATGTCGCCGCAATTTAAAAAGAAATGTTGCGAGGGAAGAAAGTTGGGGATGCGCGGCGCTCTTAGTCTTTGTCGCGCGGCGAGTGAGGGAAATAAATAGTTTTGTTTTGACACTCGTAAGGCGGAGATGTCAGCGGCGCATCTCCCCCAGCTTCCCCAAATGTCTCCTTCCCTTAATTCCCTGTGATCTTCTCTCTGTCCAGTTCACACAGCTGGAGCTCTCCTCTCCATATTTCCACCACAGACTTTTTCATTTGCTGTTTGTGGGTCTGCATTTGACAAGTGGATTTAGCATTGGTGGCCCTTAAACGGCAGAAGTTCATACGGAAATCCGAGGTACAGGGAAAGGGAACTTTTAAATACCCTTTAATTAAGTTTTGTTGTATAAAAGTTAGGGGTAGTATTTTTTAAGCACATAAAACTGTCTCAAAAAAGTTCAAAAATTAAAATAATTAGGCTTATATTGGGGAAAAAATTTAATTTGTTAATTGAACACTTGATTACATAGGGGGGAAATTCCCTGAAAGCTTTTATAGTTTCCCTAAAATTAATTATTGGTTCACAAATCTTCAAAAATCGATGGAACATGGTTTACTAGATGTACAGACTGAACCATTGATTACATAGGGGGTCTGCTTATTCTCTCTTTTCTTCTCTTCGAAGAAAAAGACTTCAAATACAGTCTCTTTAATAATTAAAAAAAGGCTTAAATAAAACTAATAACAAATATTAAATATTAAAATATTTCCCCCACCATAGAATAACCCCTGGAACAGTATATGAATATGGAAGAGGTGGAGAAATGGGCTTTTACTAAACTGTTGGCCAACTGTTATAGGCAGCTGTTAGACGGCTTCTGCCACATTTTGTTAGTTTTTCTTGTTTTGCGGTTTATAGGCGTTATTATTGGGCGTGTTTGTGGCTGTGTTCGTGTGAGTGTGGGCGTGGCTGGCGCAACAAGTTGACAATTTAGCCGGATTCCGTTTCCTATTCTCCCTCTTTCGCTGCTGTTTTCCCAATCTTCCGACTTTTTTTCGCTGGCTAATGAGTTTTTAAGTGTCACGCGGGAGAGGGGGGTAAGAAAGAGATTGCGGAAGAGACTCTCCAGTCTTCAGTTCTGGTTCTTCTCGCAATGCTTCGGTGATAAAGCAGCAACAACTACCGTTTTCCCACTGATTCTTTGAGCCACTTCTTACGACACTCTACCTCTTCTCCTCCTCCTCCTCCATCTCCGCCTTTTTTTTTATTTATTTCTTCGCTTGTGACATTCTTTTTACAGTTATAAATCAAGCGCAAGTCACGTACAGAGTTCTTTACCTTTTGCTGAGTACAGAGTATGGCTGCAAGTAGACTGTACTCGAATGTTAGGCGGCTGTTAACTGGGGCAACATGTTGCCAAGCCAAGTGTTGCCGAACTAATTGCTCAGTTTTTGCTTACTAATTGAATTAAAAGGGTTTTTTTTACTATTGTAAGATTTTAGGAACCATTTTGATTTGTAGTATTTATTTAAAGAAATATACTAATTTTTGCGCCTATTTAAAGCATTTCTTTTCAATAAAATCTTTAAATTATGATTTATTTATTGATATTAAAAAAAACCAAAAATAAAGAATTTACCGCCTTTAATCGCTTAATTTTCCCAGCTGCAATTTTCACACCTTTTTCCCGCTTTTCCGCTCAGACAGCTGCACTATGGGGTTCCCCTCACTCTCCCACCAGGCTCCGAGTGTGTGTGTGTTTTGTAATAAACCCCATTTACACCGACAATTTTATGCTTTTGTTTACTGTTTGCTTTCTCTCGCATCAGCGGGCCAGCGAGTCTTGGCCCAAAGTTCGAGTTCATTTGAGATTGGTAACGTATGGTGCCAGCGAATGGTGAAGAAGTGGGCCACATAGGTATACTCGTAATTAGAAGGTGAGGCACGTCAACGCACCGCCCAAAAATCGCTTAAATATTTACGCATTCCTTCAATAAACAATAGGAAAAAACTACAGAAATTCCAAAATAATGAAAAAAGAAAGATTATTGCAGTAAAAGTTCTCCCTCGTGCTTGTGTTTATTATTTCTTTGCCTGCAAAGTGTAAAGTTTTTTGCTTTTTATCACTCGCGTTGCTGGAAGCATAAAAAAATCTACAGCCAATGAATTAATTAGCATTCTAGTGCAATATTTTTTTACGCTCTGCTGTAAAAGAGAAGGCAAATTTAACAGTAATAAAAACTTGTGGCTAGCTTTTTTTTGTGGCTCAATCATATTTTATTCGAAAAAAGCCGCAGAGATCTTTCGAGGAACTTTACTTTATGGCCAAAATATAATTTAGAATTTATTAAAAGTCATTTACCAGGCTAATTAATCAAACGTAATGATTTTAAATAATTTATAAACATTTTTAATCTAATCGGTAGCCTTTTAAGTGACCTAATAAATGGTATTAAAACATTTTTCCCATAAAGCCTTGAATTTGCATTTAAACATCCATTCAATATATTAAATATTCACACAAATCTTTAAAGCTTTTGGCAATTATTATTCGCATAAAAAATGCACACAGCTTTTGGCTTTAATAAAAAATATAAGCAGAAAAATAAAAACGGAATAAAAACCGGTAAAAGGAATTTGTATAAATAATTTCGGAATATTTTCTTTGGCCATTTTCAGCTGGCATAATTGAATTATTCTCTGTGCTCCGAAAAAAACAACATCAACAGCAGCATCAGCAGCACTCTCCATAAATTTGTAGTTCTAATTAAACAGGCACAAAAATAAACACGACATTAAAGTCGAAATCGAAATGCGATCGGATATGGGCTGTAACATGCATTATTTATAAATAATTTGCCAACAAACAAGGCAACGTTTTATCTTCGCCAATAATAAATAAATTAATTTGCTTATGTCTGGCATTAAAAAGGCTAAAACCATACCCAGGCCCATTATTTTGCGCCCCGTTAGTGTCGTCGTGTCTGTGTTGCAAAGTCAATTCATTGAAATTTATCTGGTCTATTAAATATTTATGTAAACATTGACAAACACAGCAAAGTCGGAGGGGGGAGATGTAGGGAGTGGCTGAAGGACATTCACAGACTCTGACAAACGCTTCAAATTGTGCAAAATTAATTAAAATGCATTTCATTTATGAAATTTAACGGCAAAGCCTATGTTGGCTTTGAAATCGAAGTGGGAAATACCCCAAATAATTTGTTTATAAAATATTTTACTTGGTCAATTTTAATTAATATTTTATCACCCATTTTCTTTATATTTTGGTGTTTAAAAAATAAAATTTTGCTAGCTAAAACTACAATTTTGAGCCGATATTAAATATATTTTGAAAACCCAATAAAAATCCCCTTTGAAATCGCCTTAAAACTGATCAACATCGAGGTGCTTATAAAGTAAGGGACTTACAGATAGTAAACCGCCTTCATGAATGACAAATTAATTGAAATTAATTCATATTTAATAAGCTTTCACTCGCAAAAAAATGTGTAATGCTTGAAGGTAATTTTCATTTTTTAATTTAGTGAATATTTTTTACCCGCTATTCCAGCCGCGTATCATTTTTTTCGCGTGCGTAATCAATTTTCAATTATGTGCAAAATTAATGACAAACGTTTTGGTGGCACGTTTGTTAATCAGGCTCCGCTTCTTCGTTTATCCCTGCCATTAAACCCACCCTCCCAGGGAGCGACACTGCCATTTTCACCCCTCACCGTGATCG
Organism: Drosophila auraria; assembly: GCA_008042615.1. Classification (NCBI taxonomy): domain Eukaryota; kingdom Metazoa; phylum Arthropoda; class Insecta; order Diptera; family Drosophilidae; genus Drosophila; species Drosophila auraria. The sequence continues at coordinate 33,282 of VNJW01006949.1, forward strand.
TAAACTGACTTTTGATTGATTTTGTGGCACTATTTAAGCGTATTTTCGCCGGGAATGTCTTTGGGGCACGCAACAGCGATTTTCTCCTCCCAATATCGTCGTCCTTGGAGTGTTAAGGATTATGCTGGTTAGCAAACCCTCAACCCACAATCCACAACCCCCCAGAATTTCGGTTGAACAACCTTCTGGCTTTCCATTTAGAAAGGAAGGCAGACAAAGACATATTCCTTCGCCAGATTGAAATCAAAGGACACAAAACCGAACAGAGGGAGCCGGCATATCGATGACTGCCAACAAGGACGAGGTGGCGTCTAAATAGCCAAGTTTAGGGGTATTTTCTTTACCAAATTTCCCTAATGGCAATTGACATAATTACGCAAAGTAGTTCCTCTCCATTTCTCCCGACTTCAGGTATAGGCAAAAAGTTTTTCAACTTAGATTAGGCCTTACCCACGATTCCACCTGGCCTTACCTTTACTTTCCTCCCCCTCTCGGTGTATAAAATGGAAATTAGGCTTTAAAATTGCCCTGGAGGCGTCTTTAAAATTTATTGCTGCCTAAGCAGAAACTGAAATTCCCTTCCCCGAAACCATTCCGAAAATTATGCAGCCTGCTAGAGAATTTTCCAGGTTTCAGGGGGGGTTCTTACACTAAGGAAATAATATTAGTTAAACAAGTTGGAAGAGAATATTATTTTAGAGGAGATTTATTTAAAAATTAACAAAATAATACAAGAAAAAGAGTTAAATGGATGCTAATCGAAGTAAGTAACAATTAAGTCCTTGTCTTTCACAAGTTCTTTATGTGTTTTAACCCAGAGAAATCCATCTACACTCTTAATTAAAAGTCTACATCTTCTCATCTTTTACAGATTTTATTCCCAGTGCACCTACTCTGCCTTAAGGTAAGTGTAATGAAAATTACTTACAAAAAAAGAGAAGGTAGGCAAGAAAATACAACCTAGAACTTCTAAGCAGAGTTATGCCTGCTTTTAGGCCTGAAGGGAGAAATGTTTGCCAACCCGAAAAGCGAAAGGAAATCGCGAACGATACACATAGTCGGCGAGCAACCAAAAAAAAAAAAAACGAAGAAAACTGTTTGACTTCACTTTTCTGTTTGTTTGTCCTTGAATTTTGCTTTCTATAGCCGCAAAACCCAACCCGAATTTCCCCCCAGAACCAACTCCCCTCCCAGAAGTTATTATTACAAGCACATTTTCATTGCCAGACAAAAGGAGGAAAGGCGGGAAAGTCAAGTCAAATTGGCGCCGAAAAAATGTTTCGCATACATTTCGCTGGAAATTGATTTTTTCTTTGCCTTCGCGACGAGCTTGTCAATTGAATTCATTGCGTTTTATTTGCTTTACTCATTTTGTTTGTATTTTTTCTGGTATTAATTTTATTTTTTTTAAGAACCTGACACTCGAACAGTGGCGTTGGAGGGGTGTTAAAGTGAAGTGAAATTTTTCAGGGGGGCTAGCCATCATTTGTCAGCGTCTTTTTCACTTTTGGCAGGTGATTAGCGAGGAGAAATAAACATTTTTAAAGCTTTTTCCTCAAGGCTTTTAGAGTTTTTCTTAAGAGAAGCAGAGAGGGATGTGGCGACCGTGAAGTATTTTGCAAATTAAATGTAAAGAAGCACTTTGGATGTGAATAGGGCGAGCAGATTCTCTTCAAAGTGAATAAATGAATTAAATTAATACCTATAATATTCCACCTTATTTAGAAATTTTATAAATACTTCTTCCTAATCCCTTTTGATTTATTTTGTCATCTAAATCCTCAGTTTTTGTAGTACTCTTCTCTCCCAACTACAAACATTAATTGGTGTTTTATACGGGGGTCCCCATAATTTACATTAATCATTTTGATCTTTAAACCCAGCTTAACAACAATTATTTAACGCATTCATAATTCATTTTTAATTTATTGGACCAAGTTTTCTCCACCCCAATTTGGTGCTGCTTCTTATTGTTCTTCCGCGTCTTGCGGCAAAAAAGCATTAATTTAACCCTCAACTTGAACTCTTTGCCCGCTCGCCCGTCTTCCCCCCACTGATTAAGGAAACTTTAAAGTTTTTAATTAAAAGCACATTGCTCTGTGTGTATTTCCATTTATAATTCCACAAAATTATCAAGTGCAAGAGAGTGCAGGGAATCGAGAGGAGTTAACCCCAGAGCTTGGTTTTTATCCCATTCATAGACTTTTATTGCAATTTCATGCGCTTCAATGAAACTCAATAAAAATACAAATTTTTTCCCATTGAAAACGAAAGCGGGCAAAAAATATTTAATAAAAAAATAAAGATAGCCAAGGGATGGGAGACCGAGACCGAGTGCAATGAGTATTATATAATAAATGCAGACGACAAACAATGGATAGAAAAAATATTGCGCGATGATTAAAAATGGAAATAAGCAAATGCAATTTTTTACACTTTTCCCGCCCGCTTTTTTATCTCGCTTCCCTCTTCTTTATTTGCCATTTTGTCCATTTGGGTTTTCCCGTTTGATTTCGTAGTGAAATCAATTTTAATAAAAATCTATTTCGAGTGCAAAGTGAAATTAATAAAACACTTTGGGTAAAAAACGGGGTTGTGGGGTTGCAAATTAATATCCAGAGCCTTGTTTTTTAATTTTCAGCTCAAGAATTTATTATTTGTTCAGTTTTATATATGTTCTCAGCGAGTCTTAATTTCTGTCGGCTAAATGAGCATTACAAATCTTTAGCTCAGGGGGTGGCTTTGTGGGTTTGGGGTTGACTTTGGGATGACAGGCAGCCAGCAGCCGGATTGCAAATGAATTTTTTACACTTGAGACAAAATTAAAACTTCAACTGTGGCCAAAGACAGAAACCCTTAAAGCACAAAGAGCCACCCCTGGACGCCAAATGAAATGGAATGTTTGATTAGAAAAATGTTTTGCATAGCGTACAATTTTATATTCCTTTTTCCCATCTCTCCTTGTGATGGGCGTGTCAAAAAGTGGGTGGCGGTGGGGTTGCACAACCCCTAAGCGAGGATTTAAACGGTGGAAAGAAGGAAATGCGTTTCACAAAAAAGGTTTTCACAGTTCATTTTGTGTAATTTCTACAATGTTGCTTTGCATTTTGTCTCAGACAGCAGCAACAGACGGTCCCCTTGTTCCACCCCCCAAAAGCCCCTTCCTTTTTCACAGATGCACACGCAACCCTAAAAAAGCGAATTGATATGCTTGAGAAACCAAGCAAAAGTAACAAAAGTACAGGATTGGATTGGATTGAACCAAAGGGGATTGCATTTTACGAAAGAAGGTTTAAGGGATGCACTGATTTCCGTGTCTCCGATTTTCCTGGCAAGGGTTGCAATCACTGGGGAAAACTTTGCACCGTTTTCCGCTGGCTTTGTTGTTCTTTTCTGCGATTGGGAACAAATTCGAGTGCTAAACGATCATTATGAGGTTTTTACCAGCGGGGGTTAGAGGGATAATACCCATAGAGTTATGCCTTTCGGCAGTGACTGTGAAATTGAAACATTTTCGACTGAGGTCTAATTAATCTATTTATTTAGGCAAGGCGGGGGGTTGAAAAAATATTATTATAAAATATTTCAAAGGAAAGGAGAATGGCAGAACAAAAATGTTTTCATTTATAATGAAAATAACACTCTTTTGAGGAATTATAATTATTTCCAGCTGAATTCTTCAACTCATTTGTTCATATTAGACACTTAACTAGTAATGATGATGACAAACTGCTGCTTGACCATTATTAATTAAATGAAAATGAAAAACTAATAAATAGACTTTAAATAATAATAAATTCACACACAAACTAACAATTTATTATCATTTGTGTATTTTTAATACCTAAAATTAATTATTAATTCCAACATGCTTTCATTTAATGCCAGTTTAATTTATTTTATGTCTAAACAATTACTTAAGCACTCTTCAAGCTCCTAAAATCCCCCAAAAAGATACCCTCTTCAACCTCAAACTCTAAACTCGGCCAACATTTCCTAGACACTTGCCCCTTAACAATTCTTATCAACCTTTCTCAGCCCGAACCCTTCTCTCTCCTTAACCCGTGTTTACTCACTTAACCCGCTAACTCCAATCAGGAGCCAGAGAAAAAAATGACCAGTGGCAAAAAGTCGGCCATAAATACATCAGCGAAACATGAAACGTGCGAGTGGCCGCCCGCAATGAGCTGAAACAGATACTCGATACAGGCTACAGATACGTTTATTCAGTTCGAGATACTCCACCGACAGCGATACCGAAAAAGATACAGATCCGAATTCAGAGTCAGACTCTCCTCCGATTGAGATGCAGATACATGCAAAAGCAATCAGTGTATTGACCACAACGATTTTTGACATGTTACGCATACAAATTAGAGCAGAAAATACCCCTTCCCCTATTCCCCTCCCTCGGTTCATTTGAAAGCGAGGAGCAAAAAGCAATCCCCAATAAAGAAGCCAACAAAAGGCCGAAGGGAGAGCCGAAAGCAGAGCAAAAATCGGCAAACAGAAGCCCCGCAAAGGCAGCAGCGCCAAAAGAAAAGACCACGACTTTGAGTGGGCAGTTGAAGCGGTTAAAGAAAGAATTATATATATATATAAATAAAAACAGCATGGCAAAGAAAAAAGAGTGGAAAAAACACGCTGAAAGGGGGAGAGATAACTAAGGCGAAATGCAAAAAAATATGTATACAAATAAATACAAAAAAGAGTCAGGCAAAAGAACCGTAGACTTGGGCGAATATGAAATGCTCTGCGGATATTTAGTGAATTTTATAAATAAAATATTTATGTAGGATTGGTATTAATGGGAGAGTATCCCTGACATCGATCTTTATCAGGATTTAGTATATTTTAAAAGTAAGGTAGTTTGGGGTTTGGCTGAAATGGGAAAAGGAGAGGCGGTCACACTGGACAAAAGGAGAAGACAGAGTACAGTTGAAGTGGGGAAAAGAATCAAGAGACAATAAGAGAAAAAACGTGTTTAAAATATAATAATATATGTATATACTAATATATGTATATATAATAATAATAACATAATATTATAGAACATATTCTGTCATAGTTTGCTTATTAACACATTAATATATTTCTTTTATTCGCTTTTAAATAGTTTAAGCACTAGACAATCCTAAGAATTAAATAATTTAAAACGTTTTAATTACTAAATAAAAAGTATGCAAATTTTATTATATTTTTTCGTGTACAAATTAGCGTTTAATCCCTCTTGTATAATTTTTTAGTTACTTCCTTCTATTATTCCTTTTCATTATATTTCCTTTTCATTATTTAGTCAAATACTTTATGCAAAGCTCTAATAAAGCGCTTATGGCTGTAAAATAACCCAAATTAATTTTAAACTACGGATTTAGGTTAAAATAACAAAAAGAAAAATCGAATTCAGAGGCAAATAAATTCATCATAATTCCTAGCTCATTGATTAAATATTTCATTAAATATTTGTGTGTAGATTGAGCAGAAGAGTATCAATAACAAAGCACTGGCTGATGTGGATTTAGCTTGAAATAACCAAAATGCGATTTCAGAGGTAAATAAATTCATTGAATTCTGGTTTTTTGTCTAATTACTTCGCTGGATTGTACAAGAGTATTAATATCAAAGCTTGATGATGACCGAGGGTCATGAAATTCGGTGAGAAATTCAGCAAAAACCACTGGGCATCATCAAGTATCCATGCTAATGATCAAAAAAGATTTCAAGACAAATTCCAGTAGCCAACTCAATTAGGGAAAGGTGAGTGGTGAGTGGCGAGGTGCGGCGCTGGCAGGCAGGCAGGTAATTCAGGCGTGACAATCGCCTTTTTGCAAGTTGGTCAAGAAATGCCATCACGTCAGACGTTTTTCCAGCGCGCAACGCATTTGGAATGCAAAAAATAAAAATAAACAAAAACAACAGAGAGCGTAAAAACCATAAATACAAATTAATTAATATTCACCATTCGTGGTGAGTCAGTTTAGCTGTTCTTTAGCCTCAGCTTCTAGGCACCTGCATTTGGAATGCAAACGCAAATACAATTACAATAAATAAGAGATTAATCATCAAACATTAATTGTTATTCAACAGCAGTTGTCTTTTTCTTTGGCTTTCAACTATCAACGCTTTATGCAAATATTTGTAAATATTTCTCAAAGCGAAGTGGAAATAAATTGGCTGGCTCTGGACTAAAACTAAACTAAATAAAAATCATTGCCGGCAAAAAACAACGTAAAAATATTTAGAAAAATTCATTTATTTTCTGCAAATGTTGGCGAAAATTTTTCTGTAACCAAAACCAATGACGAGGTCGTTCAGGGGTTAAAAAAATAACAAAACTCGTGCCAACTTCGTCATCAGTCAGCAAATGTTATTGAATTTTTATTGTGTCCAACTCTGGTTATCTGTCCGAGTGTGAGTTTTTTGTATCTGCGTGTGTGCGAGCCAACACATCATTTAAATGTTGAGGAATTCTCACTCACTGGTTTGTTTAAACAGCTGCGAGTTTTTTAAAATCCGCCACCCACCTCCGAAATGAGAAGAAAAGAGAGAATATAGTGCATAAACACGACTACAAATAAATATACACAGAGGGAGATATAAATTCAAGGCATGCAAGTTATAAATTCTGGCAACTGCCAAAGCATCAGGCTAAACAAAAAATGGGAAATATAACTTTAAAGGGTATTTTTGGAAAAGGGAAAGAGAGATATTTGGTTACAAAGTCAACCAATATTAAACTATTTTATTGAATGTGATAAAAGGTTTGATTACTTTCAGATATAGTTCCAGTTCCAGCTACATTTTAGGGTTAGAAACTTGTATCTTTAAGTTTCCTTAAAGTAAAGGAAAGTTTTTCAATTTCCTTTCAATTTCTAAAGAATTTTATCTCAACTCAACTAGTGAAAACCTTTAATATAATTACAGTTTCATTCTGGGAATGTTACGTTTATGTTCAATATTTTATTCTGATTTATATTGGCCCAAGATCCTCTCTCTCCCCACATTTCCATTGTAATTTCAATAACATTTTATTGGTTTCCCCAACATGGATTCCTCTTTACCCATAAAATTGTCACAGTTATTCTCTGAAATAATTCCTATGAAATTCTTGAACCAATTTCAAACTTTAGTCGTCGCCTGTACCTCTACTTTTTCTTTATTTATCTTTTACCTTTTGTGCTTATCAATATTTCCACAACAGACACTGAAATTCCAGCTAACTAAACCAATTTATTGTATCTAAAACCAAATCCAAATCCTCTTTGCCTCTGCCTCTGCCTCTGGGCGTAGCTTTCCCTCTTTTTATCCTTTTTCGTCGCCGCTCTCCCTTTGCTACTTTTCCATGCAATCCAACTTTGATTTTGCAAATGCAAATTCTGAATATATACGTATATATAAATTTCCCAGTACTGCTGCGGCTGCTGCTGCTGCTGCTGGAAAAGCGTTTCTCATTTCCACTCCGGTGTCTCTGCAGCTGCAGCTGTTGCTACTGTAGCCCCTATCTCTCTTGTGTCGCTTTTTTTGGGGCAACACATTTCCGCACACGTCGCTGAATTTAGCACGTAAAAAATGTTTGAAACAAACAAAATATTTGTTTAATTTATTTTAATTTCAAAGTTGCAGCAGTTGCAGATATTTTTCTGTTTTCGGTAGCGCAAAAAGGAGGAAAAGGTGAACCGCCACAGGCTGTGTGTGCTGGGTGTTGTTTGTGGAAAAGGATATGCCAAGCGGTACACCGAGAAAAGCAACGCAAGACTTTTAAATATAATTATAAGTTTAATTTAATAAAACTAATCATTAATTTAAGCTGAGAACAATTCAGTTTTTGTATTAAAGTTCTATTTAGTTTTTAATCTAATCAAAAATAGGTGCTAAAATAAGGATAGTTTCGAGTGCAGCCAAAAATAACAATAACAACTCCGGAAAAGTGGGAAAACTATGCCACAATCATAATTCACGCGCTAAAAACACGAACAGTGAAGCGCGGAAAAGGAGATAGTGCTCGCGCAGTGGGAAAAACGAAGGGATGTGTAGGGAAAATTAGGGGAAAAAGAAGTTTTAGGAGCCGCCGGCGGCGGCAGGCACTTGGTAAAGCCAGGAAATGAAATGAATGTGGAAAAACTCAAAGGGAAAACTGAGCAGGGAGCAAAGGAAGACTGAAGAAAGTGCGCAGGTAGACGGACGACGAAGGCATAAATAAAACAAAGCTGCAAAGCGAAAATAAAAACCAAAGGCAGGAAAATAAACATAAAAACCCGACGAAAACGCACACCCAAATTGTTATAAACAGTTCCGCCGACTAAGGGCCAGAGAGAGGCAGGTAGAAGGACATTTCAAGCACTTCTTAAGCAATATCCTGCGTTTTCTCCTTGAGCATTTCACTGCAGACACACACACAGGATATTTCAAGGAAAACTCAGCCAAATTGGAAGGCACTTCAAGGATCAACGGGGAATAATGTCAAGAAATTCAAAGGGAACAGAAGGACATCCACAAGTGCTGCGTAAAAATAAATGTAAGGAAATGCGGTCTGGACTGAAGGGGATTTTTTGTGATATCTAAAAACTGATACGAAAGTGATATATTCCAAGGCGTTAAGGAATAAATAAGATGAAAGAATTTTCCCAAAGAAATTGATATTGCTTTTTATTTCGCATTTTTCCTAATTATTCGCCTTAAGCCGCACTTTGCTAATCTTTTAATGTGTTTTTAATGCCAGTGCTCCTCAGAGAGCATTCCCTCTCTCGACGAACTGTCATCAAATCTAATAATGCCCCCGAGTTGAGCAATTCCCAAGAAGCTAGCTTCAGGCAGAAACAATATAAAACCTCCGCAGAGAGTTCATTGATTTCTGAATCTTGTGACTTCTGAAGTCCGGGCGTTGACAGTTAAGCTCTGCTGAGGAGTGAACTTTTACGAGTAGCAGTAGTGGTAGTTCCCTCTATAAAAGCCAAGGAATTACGGCGAAACAGAACGCGTGTCAAAGGCCCAATTAAGATGTCAAATCAACACGTTTTATTTATTAAATGATTACACACACAAAGTGGCAACGGAAAGAGGGAAGCGCCATAAAGTTAATGGTGCAATATATCTTTAGAGGGGCACACAAAAAAAAAGGGGGACGACTAATCACAGACAAATTAATAAGAAGGAATTGCTCGCTCCCCCTTTGGAGAGTTCCCTTGACCGATTTCCCCGAGTGAGTGGATATAATTCACATTTAAATTTAAGCCCAGGCCTTTGATATTTCTCCCGCGCTTTCCGTGGGTTCTTTAAGTATTAAAAAGCATTTTGTACGCAAACTTGTATATGAGAAGTGAACAAAGTTTGGTGAAGCGTGCCAAACCAAAGTTTTTCTTATACCCCTTATGACGCCAACAGCTTTTCCACTTTTCTTCTGATATTTGTTACACTTTTCTTCTGGGGAACAGTGGGTATTCCTTTGAATATACTAAATAGTATAGTTTTAGGTATATTTGATAAGTTTTAGGGGTAGTTAAAGGGAGTCTTGAAGCAGAGATGGGCACCGAACTTTAAAATGGGAGCTTGTCACTAAAATCGGACTTTAAAACATTACAGCCGTACTCTATTAGGCTCTATAAATCCTTAGGTTTTGTTTTTGTACTCTTTGTACTTTTGTATATATTTTTTTTAAGATTTTCCCCATAAGTTCGACTAATGGAATATCGACTGTAGCCTCAAGTTTCGATTTAATATCGAGAACAGTAAATGCCGCCAATTGACAGGACCCAAAGTGAGTGGGGAAGAAAAAATGAAGGGGTGTGAACTCAAGGCGGGGAAAAGGTGTGGAAAAGGGGTTTCCCCCTTTGAGTGGAGGCTTGAGGAGCAGATAAAAAACTTTATGCTGACGTCAAGCAGCGAACAACAGCAAGAAAGTCCAACAAAAAACTAAAGTGACGTTGCAAGGTGACAACAGCCAAAGCGACAAGGCAAAGCATCCCCCACGATCATCGTCGAGGGGGGAATTGGGTGGGAAAATGTGGTGTGGGAAAATGCGGAAAAAATATAAGGAGGCGCCTGTCATAAGCAGGGGAAAGTCAAAAAGGAGGAACCGAAACTTTTAATTGATTTGTGTCGTCACCAAAGACATGTAAAGTACAGAGAAAGGGATTGAAAAATCTCAAAGAAGATAAAGTACAAATTGAGGTGTTACGGATACAGAATTTACTTGAATTTTAGGGGAAATTTTGGACATTTATTAAAATTTAAAGAATTTATGGTTGAATTAGCTAAATAAAATTCTGGGAATTTCTTCAAAGACTATTTATAATTTTTTGAGACTTATTAATTTAATTTGTATAAAATATGTTATCAGTTGCAGAATTTATGGTTTAATTTGCAAATTAAAATTCTGGGAATTTCTTTAAATATTATTTAAATTTTTTTGAGACCTTTCCTTATCAGTACTTAATAAAAAACAAACAAAAAAGGTACAAGAAACTCACCGATAAGAAAAAAGTGCCAAATTCTTAGCGCTGCTGCTGCTCTCCCCGCACTACTCCTCCTGCTGACTGCCGTTCTTCGCCTCATTTTTGTCACTTTTGCTGTTGTTTTTGTGGCTGCTCTGCTACCACTTTTAGTAGCTATTCTAGGTGTTTCTGTAGTTGTTGTTACTAAAGTTTGGTTATTATCGCCGCTTCCGTTCTTTGGGAAAACTGCAGTTGACGTTTTGTCTTGAGCAAAAAAAAACTTTTGCTATTTATCCCAGCTCCTTCTCCTTCAATAACGGTAGTTGACGGCGGCTCTCCTCCGCGTCTCCTTCTCTAGCTGCGTTCGCAGTTGTTGTTGCTGCTGTTGCAACGCTCCATTGCGTTGAATTGTTTTTGTTTTTAACACCACATAAAATATATATTTTTTAGCACACGATATTTGATTGGGAGTTTACGTTTTTTGTAAGGGCTTTTCCATAAAACGAAGAAGAATAACTGAAAAATTAAAGGGGGTAAAAAATATATTGAGATTTTTGATTATATTTGGTATTATTTTTAAAGGGGTTTGTTTGGGTTAAGGTTTAATTTCGAGTTTAAAATAAGTTTTTTTTGGGATTTCTTGTATTATTTTTCAAGTTTCTCACTGTTTTTTACGGTTTTTAAGTTTTCACTATATTGGCACGGTTATTTCCTGTTTCTTTCTTCAAGTGTAATAATTTTTTCCCTTATTTAAGATTACTTTTAAGTATACAGTTATAAATTAAGTATCTTTAAACATTTTCAAGTATTTGTTGTGTTTTTTTCTTTCGATTTCGTATTTTGTTTATTATTTTATTCCACCTTTTCCTTTATCAATCACTTATTTCTCTTTCTTTTTCTTCACAAATTCCTTTTTGACCTCTCTTTTGTTTGATCTCTGTTTCTCGCTGATCTCTCCTGTTTCACAGTTATAATTGCATCTCTGCTTTACACACACACACACAGTTCTCTTGTTATTTTTGTTGTTGCTTAGAGTTGCAACATGTTTCTTTTATTTTTCTTCGTTTCGTTTGGTTGTTTTTTTTTATTGTTGTAACAGGTAAGAAAAGCGCTTGAAAGGCTTCCAAGAAACTCACTCGACACAGACCGCGCCGAACACACACAAGCACACACACACACAAGCAAACCTGTTTGACAGGTAAAGGTGTGCAATGGAGAGGGGCGATCGCTAGAGACGCCGCGATCGAGGATTGGAAGAGAGACAGAGGAAGAGGGGAGGGAGAACTAATGAAGCGGTGACGCAGCTGCTGCTGCTGCTGAGATGCTGCGTCTTCTCCGTCTCCTCCCTTGCACCTTCTTCTTCTTCACGGAGTTTTAACAGTTATTTGTTTAAGAGGTTTTCACGAGATATTTTTAAAGATTTTCTTGTATATTTCCTTGGATTTATCTCGGATTTTTCTTGTTTATTCCTGTAAATTTCTTAACTTTTTCTGGTTTTTGTTTTAATGCAGTTAAAATCCAGTTTTAATTCCTTTTTTTCAAGACACAACACACACTTTCTTTAAACTTCTTTTTAACGGCTTAAATTCATACCTTAAGCTTAGTATTTGTTGCTCTTGTTGTTGCCAGACAATGCGATTTGTTGTTATTGTTGCTCGCTCACACACACGAAAATCCAGCGGAAAACCCGGCGGAAAACCCGATAACCAAGCGACGCGCTTTTCCTTCTCGGTTGCGATTCGAAAAACGAATGAGAGACAAAAACGAAAGGCGAGGAACGCTACCCCAAAGAGAACGTAAAACTTCAAAATACTGCTTGGGAAACTGGCTATTTTTGCTCAAGAGAGTCTGGCAGCACTGACGTCGGCAGCAACAGAGCGAGGCAACAGCGAAGGGAGAGCAAAAATGTTAATAACATAACATGGCAAGAATAACTTAAAATCGAAGCGAAACGGATTCCACTAAGCAAAGTTTTGATCATTTATTTTAAATTTATTTTAGCAAATATTAATATTTAATTTATAAAGTATATTAAAATACAATTACCCCCACCTAGCGGCACTTGGGTAAAATTCGGGTTAACAGAGTCAGATCTTGGGTTAACGTGTAGATGTGAGAAGTTAACGCTGTTAAGAACAACAGGTCTGCTAAAAGGAGAGAGCCAAGAGAACGAAAGCCGACAGAGGCCGAGAGAGAAAGTGGGAGAGTTCCGATTCGATAAACGAATGAGAGGCGAAAACAAATGGCAAGACTTAACAGCAGTGTTAACAACGAGCCCGACGGTTTACAGGGCGAGAGCGCAGCTCAGCCGTCGCTAACAGCCAGCCACTAGAGTTAGCATAGAGATAACAGAGCTCAAGAGAGCGGGGAGTTCGAAAAAGAGTGCGCGAGCGTTGCGCGGCATCAGCAACATGTTGCTTTTTGCTGGCGTTTTGTTAGCGTTTTTCGAACACCGCTGGCGTTTTGCCCGCGACTTGTGGTAAAAACTTGTTTTTTGCTTTTGCGGCCAACAAGAAAAACCAGTCAGCGGCGGTAAGAAAGAAAAAAATAAGTCCAGCAACAAGTCAACAACAGCTTTTGGCCGATCAAGCAGTGCAGCGAGCAAAAGAGATGGCTAGTCCGAGGGGCAATGCTTGGGGTAGACAGAGAGGGAGAGATAGTGACATGCAACAAGTTTGAAGTTGAAGAAACTTCGTTAAGTTTGCTGTCCAGCTCAAGACTGCTGTTAACGATCTACTTTTAACCAGTTTTTTTCTTGAAGAAGGAGAGGGGAAGGAGGGACAGTGAAGAATTGGGAGAGGTTTTCAGGTTTTCAAGCTCTTTAAGTTCAAGTCTCCAATTCTTGGCTTGTTCTCTCTCTCTGGCTCTTCTTGCGGTTTTTGTCGCCTGTTTGCTTAAGCTGCCGTTTCTTCAGCTCCTTTTTCTTCTTCTTTGCCTTCTTATTTTTCTTCTGCCCCTCCTCTTCTTCATTACGCCCCCTCCAACATAACCTGTTTGCTTGGAAACACGTTCTTCGCCAAGCAAAAAGCATTGCTATTAAAGATTTTGAGAAGCTTCCTTTTAATATTTTTTGATGATTTTTTAATTCTTTTGTACGGTTTTTAATTGGTTTTTTTTTTGTAAACCGTCTAGATTTTTAACCTTTTTTCAGCCTTAAGCCTTAATCTTCTTGTAATTTAAGTAGTCCCTAAAAAAGGCGGGGACCTTGTTTTGGTTTCTTCATTTTTCAGATTCTTCTGGTTCTTATTCTTCGGGCTCAGTTTCCAGTTCTTTTTCGCTTCCTACTCCTTCTTCTTAATCTTTAGCGGCTTCTGATGTTTTTGTTTTCGTTCGGGTTTGTTTTGTGTTTATTTTTGGATGGTTTGATTTTCAATCAGAGGATCAAGAGATCAAGAATCTAAATTGGAATCGATTTCTAAAGAGTAATTCCATACCATAATATTCAAATTACCAAGAAATCAAGAAGCAGAAAGGCTTAAAAGAGGCTTAAATCTAGAAGATTCAAAGAGGACATTCAGCTTGGGATTATACAAGAAGTGCATTCGGTATAAACTTGTTTAGGATTGTTTACTTTCATAACTTTTTAAATTTAAAAGTAATACGTTTTAAAGCAGAAACTAAAGCCTTACTAATGACCTCAAAAATAGGCATTTCCCATAGAGATTTCTTCCAGCTCCTGGCCTAGGCTTCCTGCTGCTATTAATATGCATGGAATACTCTAAGTTTAAGACAATAATTATAGCGACTCAAGGACTCGGGATAAAGATAATTAAGCCGGATTTTCCGTGTATTTTCAGTACTAAAAAAAGTTGCGGGGGACGCATGTCTAGTCGGCGGCTCACCTGAGGGATATGGCAGTGGGCAAATCTACCCAAAGGTCATTTGTATGCGTCTTTAGTAGCGGGACCCCGGGACATGTCCGTCGTAAAGAGGGAAGAGCAGGATCTGGAGAAACCATCGGCGGCTTCTGTGTCGCCAAACGCCTCGAGGCCCAAATCAAAAATTCAATAAACATTGAGGAGAAGAGCATGGGCTGAGCAGCAGACTGGCAGAATGAGCAGAAAATCTGTTTTAAAATTATTTACCATTCCTTGGGCCGTGTTTTGTAAACTTATGAATTTATTATGCACATCGCGTGGGCTGATTCTAAGGGAAATATAAGAAGGTTCCCCGGCTTCAACTATCTGAGTCTTGTCTGGCTAAGAATTATGATTTCCGAGGCGCCAATATAATGAATTGAAGGAATTTATAATTTATGAGGGTTTCTTTATATTTTATATATTTTAATTAATACTATAATAAATATTGATGATAGAAAAGAGGAAATATATCAATAAGAAATATATTTCTATTGCTTATTTTTGTTATAAATAAGTTTTCAAGTCTTAAAGACTTAACAAAAGTCGTATGATTTTTATTTTGTTATTTATGAAAAGTAAAAAACAACCCTCACGCCCTGAAAATGCAGGTAGAAAACGAAAAAACCCAAAATTAATGCATGAAGATACCACGGATAAAGAACAATAAGAGTGGGTTTTGAAGAAATCAAGTGGAACGGGAATGTCCGAAGGAGTTCTTCTGCCTCCTTCTCTTCTTCTTCTTTATCTGCCACTTATTCCTTGACAACCTATTCTTCCTCTTATTTGTACCTTTTTTGTTGTTTGTTACCTCTTTCTTAGCTGGGCTGTTGCAACTCACGCATTGTAACCGAAGATTGGTAAGACGAAAACCACTAAGAGTCAACAAAACACAGAAAAAAATCAGGAAAAATTGACAATATTTGTTAATATATATTTAAAAAAAAAAATCGCTGTAAATTTTTAAGTTTTTGATTCAAGCGTAAACTTGTAAGAAAATAAAGGTTATAATTATAGAAAAAGTGTATATTTCGGAATAAATTATATGGATATTACACTATATTAATTTTGTATTTATTTTGATAAGAAATAAGATTAAAATGTACCTTTTTCTTGTCATTATAATGGCTTTAAATGATAAATATAAAAATTAATTAAAAAGATATCAATTTAATATTTTTAAAAGTATCAATATTTTCAATATTTTAGAATATACATAAACAGAGAGAATTATGGGGTTCGGAAACTGAGATTCCGCGTACTCAAATTCGTATTATTCTTATTTTGAGTACGGATTTTTTAAAAATACATATATGTATAAAACTGGACATCATTTATAGAGATTCATAATTTATAATACATTTTTCTCAGTGCCCCCATAAGCGAGGGGTGTGGGGTACACAGGTGTGCCGGTGGAGGGTTAACGCGAAGAAGCAGAAGAAGGCGACCAAAGAAGACTGCGCCTGTCCGTCAAGTTCAGGGGAGACAACGCACAGACAGCTCGAAGAAGAAAACCACACACACAAATGCAAAAGAACCTACACACACATACACACAGAGGCACATAAAAGCCATACACACTAAACGTTTGACGATGACTTTTGGTCAGTTGCGTTGAGGTTAAGAAACCGCATTGTAAGAAAAGGCAGAGAGGTAAAGCGTTAGGATTGACACTCTGTAACAGGGTTTAGTTTTAAATAAATAAATTTTACAATTTATAAACAAACAAACAAGCCTTAACTAATTTAAATTGACAGGATATTAAGGTTAAAAGCCATTTAAGAAATTATTTATTGACTGTCAAAGGGTTTTTTGAATATTTGTTGATAAAATTTTAATAAATTGCGATATTTACAAACCTAAATCTTCTATTTTTGGATATAAATACCCAAATTATTATGGAAAAATGTATATTTAAACAGTTATTAAATGAATTTAATAAATAATAATTTTTATAATATTTTCCTGCTCTAAAATCTTACAGCAAAGCCCACTTTTACTAATTTATTTGCTGAAAATTGCATTACATTGGTCAGTTGTCGTGTGTCCATTGTCTCCTGTCTTCCGTTCCCTGTCTTCCGTTTCCCTGTCTTCCTGCCCCTCTCTTCTGGCCCCGAGTGCAGCCTGTTGCCTGTTCACATTGGCCAAGTTAATTATGGGTTGAGGTTTGCGAACCCAACTCCGTCAGCAGCTGCCAAAAGGCAAAGAAAATGCTGGCAAGGAGCAAACGGAGAAGTCCAGGGGCAGCGAAGAGGAGGAGGAGGAGGGGCTAAGGTTGGGGGCTAAATTGCAATCTCTATGAAAATTGGTTCAGCCTGCGGTCGGTGGTTAGAGCCATATGCCATTGTCCACTCTAAAATACAGTAAAGACTAAAAAAATACAGAAATTTAAATATAATACATTTGCCATTCGTTTTAATAATTTTAGTATTTAGTATTTAGTATTTAATATTTAGTATTTAGTATTTTAGTGTTTAGTATTTAGTATTTAGTATTTATATTTCCTTAAATAATGATAATATATTTTGTATTTCATGAAAAGTAACAATGTGTACTAATAATTAATAAATACTTAGCTGCAATAAATAGTTAGTATTTAAAACTCAGTCCTCCTTGAACTTCATCTAACTCCTTGTACCCACTGTAATTTAACCAATAGACCTCCGTCTCTTCAGGAATCAAGTTCTATATAATTGCTTCGTGTGTGTGTTTCTGTTTGTTTCTTTTGTTGTAATTCGATTCGTGAAACATTCAGAATACAAAACAGAACAAAAAAAAAGACCGAGAAGAAGCACTTGAGGGATGCATTTTAATGGGAGGAGAGGCTAAGGCTAAGGCACTGCTCATTCGCTTCGATTAGAACGCAATTTTCCTGCTGCCGGGTCGAAATTGCTCCATAAGGAACTCGATGGGAATTAAAATGTTTGTTTTCCCTTTCAGGCGGAAAGAAAAAAAAAGAAAGAAAAAAAAAAAACGAGAGGCGGAACAATAACACAAAACGCACCGAGTACGAAATTCTTTTCGGGGAGAGCCCCACCACTGTGACCGCCACTTGAGTTCTCGATTTGGATTTCTGGAAAATACAACAACGGATTTTCCCCCCTTTTGTGCCACTCATCACTCCAAGAATTTCCCTCCTCCTTCGCTACCATTTCCTAATTTAATTTCCAATTGCACATAATCCGTTTTGGGCCTTTCAGGCATTTGTCATAAAATTTGATGCGTAAATAAAAATAATAAAAGCAAGGAGAACGTAATAGAAAAAATTCTGTAATTGCCAAGGGGAGTAGGTCTTGTAAAGAGAGGTAAGGAAGCCATATTCTAGCATTTCAAGCCATATTTTATTGTTGCAAAGAGAATAATGCATTAGAGAGCTTATTGAAGGAAATGTGGAGAATATGTGTCATGTGCAGATATTTTTTGTACTTCAAAGAATACTTATGCTAAGAAAAAAGAGGATAATACCATAGAATTACTAAGTTTTTGCTATTATTAAATATATTTAAACCAACTTAAATTGCCAAGAAATAAGGTTCTTATTATTTATTTTCTAACCAATTTTAAATCCTACAGCTTACGACTTTATAAAAAGTTACACAAAAACTTCAAACTAACTTCCAACTTTCTAGGTTTATTTCCAAACATTAGAGAGCTTTCCACTCCCTTCAAATACAGCTCCCTGTATAGAATTTTCCCTTGAAGCAAGCTTTGATGCATTGATGGTTCTCATAGCCAGTTAATCCATTAGATGCATTGCATATTTCATTTGACATTTGCGAAACACAATTTGCCAGGCAATTTCCCTTATATAGTCAGCTGCTCCAAGGGGGATTGGGTGGAAAATGAGAAGGAACGGCAAGGAAATGAAGGATGGATCAATGTCTGTTTGAGACCACAAAATAGTTTAGGTTTATTAGGTTCTAAGTAAAGTTAGTTCAAAGGGAGAGCTGAAAGCGATGCACGTTTTGAAAATAAATTAAAGTGTATTAATGTTCCAATCTCGATTTCTGTGGATGGAATCATGTTGACTATGGACCTCAAGGTGGCTAAAATTATAAATATATCAAAGAACAGGTTACTAAGAAGTTAGTAAATTTGTTTTGGGAATATTTTTGAGGCTAATGAGCTTTTTTTAGAGTGTTTTATTTTCAAAAAGGCTAAGTTCTTATTCTAAATGATAATTAGAAAAATATAACAACAAACAACAAATTTATTAGAATGTTTCTATACCAAAACCGGGTTAATCTATATATATTTATATTCATTTATATTTATATACTTTTATATTTAACATTTCAATATTAATATTTAGTTATTTATATCTCTTTCAAGTAGTTTCACTTAAAAAATGAAAGAGTCCCATTAAAATGCAAGGCTGGGACTTTGTTGATATAATAAGTTGTGTTTAAGCCATATTGTCCTTGTTCCACTGGAAATTTGGCTAAAACTCCATCTTCATCCGGTGAAAAGTTCCAAACGCGCATCGTAGTGCCAGACTTTTGAAGAAAAATAGCCAAATAATTTATTAAAATTATTAATTTGTTTAATTACTCACCAAATAAGGACAGGTGTGATTGATATTTGTGTAGGGCTGCACAAACGTGTACAAGAAATTGGGAATGAAAAACTTCTTGGGGTTCTTGAAGAACTGGCAAATATCCACCGAAATATCGTACACAAACGGCTGCCAGCCGGCACTAGCGCGCTTGAACATTTTTAATTTCAACTCGAACTGGAATATTTTATAGTTTTACCTACAAAATAATATTTTTGTATATTTTTTTAAAGTACCTGAGTAACAGTCTTAGCTAAAACCGATTCAAAATTGATCATATTACGCCTTCGATCGACTGCCTTGATCTCACACACGTTAATGCGGCCAAATTCTTCAGACAAAAATTCGCAGTCCAGGCTATTGAATTTGAAGGAAGCCATGACCTTTTGCCGCAAAGATTTTACATTTTATTATTATTATTAATATGTAGAAAAGCTTACTTACATGGTTATAGCCTAGGCAAGTAAGCCACAACAATACATAAATTACTTGCAACTTGCTCATTGTTCTGTTTTAAACTGATGAATAAATTGGCTTTCCCAGCCATTAAATTTCAGTTTCTAGATCGAATTTTAATAGCCCAATTTATAAACGCTTCTGTCATCACCAAGATACATGACAGGAGCAATTACAAAATATTATATAATGGTTTTATATTTGAAACAATGAATGTGCTCAGGCATTAGAAATTAGTTAAACTAGTTTTAATTTGCAACACGAGCAAGTTATTTATATTTTAGATATTTTATTGTAGGGAATTATTTTTAGTTTTGCTTACTCAATGTTACTGATACTTATATTTATTTGTTAACATTTGATGTATGAGTTTTTAATTAGTTTGGCATCGATTTGGGTATTTATATCGGGTGTGCTGTATTTATATTTATATACATATACAGATCTTTAAATACTTTTGATAACAATAATTAAAAAAAAGGAAATTAGCTAAATTTAAGGTATTTATATTTATATAAACAGATCAATAAATACCTAAAAATAGGGGTTGAATAATGCTAAAGGTAACTCATTATTTTAAATATTATAAGTATACTTTATTTTGTGTATTTATCCTTCTATGTATAAATGGATCATTAAATACATAAATTATATAAGAAATAATGCTAGAGAAAATGCATTACCTTAAATAATATTATAAGGACCGACTTAAAATTAGTTTTCACTTTAAAAACTAGTAATAGGGCTGTCTTCTTTTTTAACAAATGGAAATAATATTCAAATTACCTAGTAAATTATGGCATTAAAGGGTAGTTCCGAAATGTACTAAGGATAGCCCTAGAAATGCATTACTAATTAGTAGATAATAAGCTGTTAATGTCCGCTAACAAGGGTCAATGATCTCTTACCCAAGAGAAGGCAGCCCAGTTTAAACTCCTCCCAACCAGACAACCTTCCTGCCACTTAAATGCCGGCAGCTCGCCTTTCTTGAACCCTGCCCCCGCTTGGAATTACAGTGTAAGGCCAGGGAGAAGTTTCACAGGAAAACCTTTCTCAGACCGCCCACTCACATGCACAAAAAATGCCTCATTTCTTACCACACAGGCGGGGGATCCCCGGCCTTTCAAAGGGGTGTGGTCAGTGTGGGCTCAGAGCTGCTGCTGTTGGCCTTGTGCAAATTGGCCCGCTTCGAGTTGCTAATTGCGCCCCTCCAACCGCCGAAAACCCGAAAAAGCAGAAGTGAGCCAAAAACCGAAGCTCAAGCCACCTCAATCGACGTTCACAATTATCCAAATGCAAAAGGTGGGAACTGAGCGAAATAAGGGGGCGTGTCTCATATCGGGCAAGCACATTTTGCTAATTGCACGAAGGAAAACGGAAGTGATCCGCAAGGCAAACCAAGGCAAACGGATGCCAGAATGCGAAATGCGAAATGCCAAACTATGGGTTAAAACGAAACACGTCGGCATCGGCGTTGGCGTTGGCATCGTCTCTGGAAATTAATAATTTTCGGTGGCTTAATTCTGTGCACTTTACGTGAACGGAATGCCCAAGCAGCTGAGCAAACAACACTGGCTGGGGCCGAGAACAAACGAAATGGAAATGCGAATGTGGGACTGGACTAGGACTGGCAATGTGGAAATGCGGATGAGGAAAATGCCTTGGTCAGCTTTTTCCTGTTTAGGCCGGGCTGAGGCTTCCTTCTGGCCTGCATAATTGGATTGGCTCCCGATCCGGGTTCGGAAACTGCAACTGCAACTGCATTGGCAACGGCAACTGCAACTGGCACTCAATTAGGAGCAAGTGCCACAATCGAGTTCGGAGCACAACGATTGAGTTGCCACAACAATACCTAGAAATTTTCAAAGGTGGGGCCCGGGGGGAGCCAATGTATCAACAAAACTGTGTGTCGTATCCTATAGCATGGTATCTCCTGCTATCGGAGGTGGTTTTCACCTTCTCTGGCCCCCGAAAAGTAGCCTCCTAGAATTTCGAGAGGTCCACCCGAAATCGTCTTATTTCTGTGAAGGGTTCGCCTCGTCCACTTGGATTGTCCCGAAAGGTGCTCTTCACACCCAAATGAATGGTTTTTGGTGTTTGGGAGAAAGAAGAAGTGTTTGGCATTCAATTTGCTTTAAATAAAATGCAGAAAATTTTAAGAAACATTTACTATTATTAATATTATTTGTTTAAGAATAATAAAGGCCATTAAATACTTCAGAAAAATCTTATAAACCTCTTTAGATACGCTAAAAATATAAGCTTTTTTTTTTATAATTTAGCCAACTCTCTTAGCCTTGGCCAAGATTTTCCAGACTGTGCGTATCTGTATCTACTTCGGTTCGCGAGTGTGCGTGTGTGTAAGCCGCAATTATTTGTCCTCGTCTTTTATATATTTTTTTTTTTTTTTTTTTTGCTGCGGCGCACCTATGCCAAATTAATTACCAAAGCGACAGACAGATAAAAAGAGGCAACAGGCATTAAAAGAGAAGGAGCGAATGTATATGTTACACCCAAAAAAAAAAGGGAAATACTTATAAATAATATTAAAAACGAGAAAGAAAGCTAACTTCGGTAAACCGAAGTTTGTATACCCTTGCAGTCAGCAATTGGATCATTGAACATCGATCCATTTTGGTAATGTAAAAAAAAGAAATGTCAAATTATGTAAATTTTGTAAATTTTACATTTTACATGTAAAATTTTACATTTTCATATAAATCGATATACTGCGTGCTAAAGAAATAAGACTATGCTGAAAATTTCAGCCCGATAGCTCAAAAACTGAGAGACTAGTTCGCGTAGAAACCGACAGACGGACAGACAGACAGACGGACATGGCTAGATCGACTCGGCTGGTGATGCTGATCAAGAATATATATACTTGCAAAATTATAATACCCTCTGCAAGGGTATAAAAATATATAAAATCATAAAGTGATTAATAAAAGAAAACAAAGTTTTAATTAAAAAAAAATTTCATTATAATTACATTGCCTTGCCTCGAATATTGGCTACAACCTGTCAAAAAATGCCAGATTTTCCTATATATTTCTCTCAGTGCCTGAGCCGGCACATACAACCAGTTACCGTTATGAGACGCATGCAACGTCACCAGAAGAAGCAGCAAAATTTCAGCTGGCGACTCGTTTTTGGCCAACGGCAGACGAGCGAAAATGCAAGGCGGGGAAAACAACGGGGAAAAGCAGCGGGGGAAAAGCAGCACTAGTCCCGTTAGCTGACCTCATATGTGTGGACAACCGGTGGCCAAGTGGTGGATAAAGGGGCAGCGAACGGGTCTCGTTATTGATACATCAAAAGTTCGCCAAAATTGCCAGCCGGGCAGCAAGCCAGCCAGCCAAAAGCCGCAATATCTCGCCGATCGCACAAATTGAGACGAGCCGAGGAGCGCTTCGGCGTGAAAGTGGCAAAAAGGCATGAAATTCGGCCTATATGGGGGGGCACTTTTGGCCGATAATCGCGATGCTGATGAGGCCCCAAACAGAAGCAAAACACTTGGGTGGGAAATGCAAATTTTGCAACAGCTTGCTAATTTATCGGGAGCTGAGTACTTTTATTATTAAAAAGATTGATTTTTTATAACTGGTACTGCATTAAGCCTTTTTTTGTAGATCAGAAGGAGTTTGGAGTGTCTTTGACTGCTGGAGTTAGTTATCAAGTTAGTTTTAATTTGTTTAAAGCCATATTTTTGTTTAAGATAAATAGATAATTAATGAACTATCTTATGCTGATGTTGTTTCTAAAATTATGGGTATTATTGAATGATAAACTTGGGAATTATTAGATAAAAACATTTTAACCTATCTACCTATCCCGCTTGCACTCTAACTTAGACGGTAGATGGCATGTTTTAACCCTTAAGAGATGGGTTCGAGTCCGGGCTAGAAATAGCAATACACAAAAATATTTGTAGAATTTTCTACTTCATTTTTCAAGTAATTTATCTTTTAAAATAAGGAAACAATTATAAAAATTAAATTATATGTGAATTTCCCTGCAACTCCCAAGCTTTTCTTTAACTTCAAACTTTAATATCAATCCCAACTTTAGAGTAACTTTTTTAATTCTTTAGTTTTTTCTGCCCTTTGCCATTAACTGGCCTCTGTTTAAACCTCTTAGCTTGCAGGTTCCATTAGAGGCTTTTAGAGTCGAGTCTTTGATACTTTTGCAGCCTTGGTTCTTATCACTTCATCTCTTGCACCCCCATAACCTCTTGCCATCTTCTGTATTTCTTTTTTTTACACTCCCTTTGAGTCGGCGGAGACTCCCAACCCGCTTTTGAAGTGGCCAACTCGATAGCTCTCCCCCCCTGAGTTATACGGAGCACTGGGGAAGAACTGCCACACCTCCCACACTCTGGACAAACATCTCAGTTGCTTACTTAGAGGGGGGAAGACCGTCAACTGTTTTTTCATGGTTGCAATTAATTGGTCTTCAGGTTGCCGGGGACAACCCCTTGAGCAGCCCTCGCCGAAACCCCTTCAGCGTTTGTTGTTTTTTTGACGAGCAGCTTCAGCGATTGTTTGTCCACCTGAACGATGACCCTTTTTCGTTTGGCATTTGGCAATTGCAGTGCCCACTGTGTTTTTGTTTATAGAAATTTGATTTTGTTTATTGTTAAAGGAGAGGAAGGGCCAACAACTGAAATAGTGGCGACACAGAGGAAAATAATTAGGAGCTTCAACTAGAAGTTACTAGAAATATTTTAATTATTAAAATAGTTGCCATAAAAATATATTAATTTAATTCCAGATTGGGAAACTTGCCACCTCAAAGGGAAATTGATATATTTTTTATGATTAATTTTGCGGTGTGAAAAGCCACCCCCCTGCTGGGGCCACCCTCTTTAACCCCTGGCTGCCCGCTTTGTTGTGTTAACAGATATTTTGTCTCAGCGAACTGGTGATTGTGTTGATGATGAGGACGACGACGTCGACGTCGACGATTCCCCGGCGGGACTTCCCCTTGGGCCAAGTTATATGTATATGAAGGTCTTCCGACCCTCCTGCAACGCTCAACCTGCCGGCAAGAAGTCAGCGAGGCGGTACGAAAACGTCGTCCAGCTCAACAAGTTTCCTTGGGCTTCCTTGGGAACCCTTAACCCTCCACCTCCTCGACTTGCCCGACCTCCACCTGCGCTCGCTTGTACAGCTGTTCTTTCCTCAAGGGAAAAGCCAGGGGAAAATGGGGGAGGAAACGTAACCCTCTCGAACTGTGGGAACTTCTCAATTGTTTATGGTTAATAATTGCTCTTGTTGGCTTCTCCTCACCTCGGGGACAGACAACAATTGCCGGGCGTTGGAGGGTTAAGGAGGGGTGCTCAAATGGTTGTGCAATTGTGCGTGACTTATTATGTTCTGCAATGTGTGTGCGAGTGCGAGTGTTCGAGTGTGTGTGCTTGTGGGAGTGACTTCATTTGCGGTCCAATTGTAAATTGAAGGAGAGCAGAAAACCCATTGAAGGATTTGATTTCTGGCCAAGGAAAATGAACGAACTAAGGTGCTGACCACGATTTCAATATTGAAGTGGCACAGAGATTGGTAGCAGTGAGAGAAATAAGGCAATAGAATAGGAATAGGAATCTTCCGATTAAAAAAAAATATTAAATAATAAGAAAAACATATTTTTTTTTTGGTTTTTTTATTCATGAAAGAATAAAGTAATAATTTGTAAACTATAAAAAAATGGTTTTTGCATTTAATTTAAGTAATATGTATAGTTCTTACTCTTTAAATAAATTTTCGTTAATGACCAATATAGGTTGAACTACTAAATCTTTTAAACACAAGGGAAACCTTTCTTTTTTGATACTAACAATAATTTCTTATAATTAAATGTAACCTTTATTTATATGTAAGGTTTTTATTTAATTTGATTTCCCAAGTCTTAAATGGATTTTCAATTTATTAACTTTTCTCTCTCTCACTCCCTTTTTAAAACATTCTTCCTTAAATATTTTCTTTATGTTCTTTCTAAAATAAATAAAATTTGACTTAAATTAGCGTTCAAAATATATTTATTTAACTTCCTTTTCTAAATTTTTATTACCTTTTTTTTTTTCAGTCAAGTGTTTGAATTAATTACAGTTTTTCCAATATCTAAGCAATTTAATATTCATTAAAAATCTTACCAAACTTGATTTTACCTTGATAGTCGTCGTCTTCAATTTCTGTCGATGCATTTTTACCATTTTTATTTTGATTAATTATCGTATGATGTTGCCTGAAACGCAAAAGTCAACTTGGTGGCAATAAGCCACGCCTTGAAAGCCACCTTAAACTGGCGCCTAACTACCAACGAAATTATCGAAAAGATCAAACAAAAATATGAAAAAAGGTGTGTGTAAGCTGAGCTAAAGGCGCTAACCTCAATTCAGTTCAGGGATTAATGTTCAGTTTTATAAAGATTATAATGCCTAAAGATGGAAAGTTCTAGCATTGATTGATCGCCATGAAGATGAAAGCGTTCAAGGTAGTTGGAAAAGCTGGAGATGGAACTTGGGGAATAATTAAAATGCTATAAGCTATTAAAAAACTAAGGCATGGGATTCAGTAAATACAGGAATATAAGGCATGTTATTTTGTAATAAAAATAGGAATACTAGGCTATTTATTTAGATTTTATTTCTACCAAATTCTCTGTATTAAATGCTAAAAGTTTGACTAATTGCTTACTCTCTTCTTTACATATTTGATGTAAGTTTTCTACTTTCTTTAGCAATTTATTCAATATCTTCTTTATTAACAAGATGCATTCTACCAACATAGTCATTCCTCCTACCTCCAAAATACATTTCCAACCCTCATTTGCGCCTCAATTATTTTTCAATCCAAGTTCAGGGTCACTGATCTCCGCTCCGTAAATTTTCTAATGCCATTAAAAACCCATCTTTGTATCCTCCTATAGTAAACGTTTCCAGTTTGGACCAAGATCTTCGCGCAGAAACACGCAACTGTCATTAGGCTGCGGCGGCAGCTCCTCCAGAGACCCGAAGATGCTATGAATTTTCTTTTCGATGCAGCGTCTTCAACTTCCTTTTTCACAGCGCCACACATACAATTATCAGCATGATATTGTCTTCAGGGGGGAAATTTGTAGACCAATAATTATTTTCCCACTATTTTCCAACGCCGCGACGGCGGTGAGGGCAGAAATATAATTAATAACATGAAAAATACATAATGAAATCATTATCTTACCGTAATGCGAAATGATTATCGTATGTGTGTGAAGTGCTCAACAATGGCGAAAGAGAGGGCGATAGCCGCCGTGAAAGAGAGAGAAAAGGGTGGGGGAACTGACTTTTAACGCGCTTCGGAAAAACCGGAAGTGGCCGTTGGCTAGGTCAGGTTTTGCTGTTGTCTTTGCCTGCCGCCTGTCTTATGCAAAGCATTCCACTCTCAAGTGCATCTCAAGCGGAACGCCGATGGATGCACCTCTACCGAAGCCATCTCTTTCAGGTGCGCCCGGTTGTGTCTCTTTCAGGTGGCCGATGCCCACAGGTGGGCAGGTTCCTGGCCACCGATGAGTGACTGCGAGCCAAGTTATGTCAGAGGGTCGTCGCCAAAGAGGTCTTTTTGGCTTCTCACTTTTGTTTTGCCTTTTTTTAGGTATTTTTTTTCGTAGGGTATTTTAGCTAAGGGGAGGATTTGGAGATTATTTCAAAGTTCTATGAATATATAAATTCCAAATAGTAATTAATTTATTTAAATAATGTTAGATTATCCCCAAAAATTAGGTGCCTACGAAAAGGGTGTAGGTTTCGCTTCTAAAGGCCTTTAAATGCTTAAGATGCTTGAGTTGGTAACTATTGCAAGGTATTTATTTAAAAGATATATGCAAAACATATTTTCTTAATTTTATACTTAATAATACAAAATATTTCTCTATAAATATAAAGCCTATGAAATATAATTTAAAATTTTGTGCAAGAAATGTATGTTTTCCCCTATAATTCCTTAGGTTTTTCGGCATTTTTTCAGGAAACTACCGTAGATAATTTTTCAAGGGTATTCCTGCTCTCGAAACCCTTTCTCTTCCCCAATTTTTTGGGTTCCTTGGACCCAGAGGCCAGCCAAGCGGAAGTTGATTTATTTCAGCCGACTCTTCGCTTCTTCTGCGCGGCTTTCGGTGAGAGAATTTTCGGAAAAGTGTTGCATTGTTTTCCCACCTACACCGCAGAGTTTGGCGCGGCAGAGTCGTAAAGAAAAATTGTTGAAGCATAACTTTGTTCTGAACATTATTTCCTTACCTTTTCACCTTTTTTCAGGTGGTTCAGGTGGTGTTTCTTTCATCAGCTCCCTGCCTTCGCTGAGCTCATCAAAATTAAGAAATATTTGTAATAATTAGCAGCAGATTGGTGGCTGAAGATCTCCACCTTCGGGAAAAAGGGCTCAAATTAAATTTGGTTAGAGATTAAGTTGGCTTAAAGGCCAGGCCAGGTGGTGGCCCTGGCAATTGCCACTCACTTTTAACGGATTTTTAGTCAGCTTTCCCCATTGCATTTCCATTCACTTCCATTTTCAATTCATTTAGCCTCGTTTGTCCCTATTATTTTTTGCTGTTGTTGCTCCATTATACTCTTGGCTCTTGGCTAGAAGCTCTCTGGCAGAGCTTTCCCTGGTTACTTCCTTTTTCTATTTTTTATAAGCATTTTTTCAATCGCATTTCGATGCGCATTTTCATTTGGGGTCAAGAAAAATCCATTAGCAGTCGGTGGAAGTTAAATAGAATCCATTAGCTGCTGCCGCCAGTTCCCGCCCACGCATCCCCTTCTTCCCTAGCCCTTGCCCCTTTTATATATATTTTTTTTTGTAATAAAAACTCCACGGCCTCTTGGGGAAAACTCGTGAAGGGCGTAGATGCAGACGGAGGGAAATCAAGGGAAATCCAGGGAAAAACTCTACTCACGCAATGCCCGAATCTCGGATGTCTTTGTTGAAGGAGTTGAGTCTGTGGAATTTTTCGGCAGGGGAAAGCAGCAATTAAATTTCCTCTGATTTAGAAGCGGTTTGGCCATTGATCAGCTTTTGGATTTCAATTTGGAATGAATTATATGGGATTTAATCTGGTTATTTGTTTATAGTTTGTGGCTGAGATTAAGAGCTTACTTAGCTTAGTTTTTTATGGTTTTCATTGGTTTATCGATAGTTTATGGGCTTGCAGTTGGTTTAAAAATAGTAATTATTAATATTTGAACACTATATATGTTTTATATATACATTATATTATTTTTACATAAACATTTTTAATAAAATTCAAGAAAAAATATCTTTTAAACTGTAAGAAAATTGAAAAATGCAATAACTCTCAGGGAATACTACTCCCTCTCATATTCCTGCAGCTTTTGCTAGTTAAAAAGTTAATGTTCCTTTCCTTGCTGTGTTTCTGGCCGGAAGCGTCTTGGCCATTTACCCCTTGGGCAGTTCTATCTGTGACTTGCTCCTTACCTCCCCTGACCCCGCTGACAGGCTAAAGAAAATCTATTAACCTCCAGTGACATATAGCCAGCTCACCCCTCGGGCACACACACTCGGAGACACTTCGCAACGCACTTCGCAACACACCACACACCCCCTATCTCTAATGTGACACAATGCATATTTATGGCCCCATTTGTGCAAACTGTCGATACTCGAAAATAAGGGGACGACGACGAGTGGCTGGCCAGTGAGCTATGGATAATCATAAAGAATCCGAAGCTGTCTCCATATTTACTGCCGCAAAAAAAAAGGTAAATTGAATTAAGTTATTGTACTGCAAAGAAATAGCAAAAGTTTGTCCTTGAAGCGGTTGCTAGTTGGGATGGGAATTTTATAAATGAAGTACTAATAAAATGTTGCTTAAAAATATTAAGTACAATGCATAAATGGCTTTGAACTAATTCTGGAGTCTTTCTTCATTATAGATCTATGCATTCGTCTCTCCATAGATATGTTTCGAAAATTTTTACTAACATGCTCAAAACCTTTTTATACTACTCTTACAATTTCTTTTATTAAATATTTAATATCAAGAGGGAAACAGGGCTGCAAGAGACTGAATAAATAGATATAAATAGAACTATTTATGGTCAAAATTATACGAAAAAGTGCTCTAAATATTCGATATAATCGTGGTCAAAATATTGAATAATGGTTTGTTTTTATAATAAAATATTACTACAGTACAGATAACCTACTAAATTTTAATCATATCTTTGTTGCTTTTTATTTAGTAGAAAAGCCTGTGGCTTATGCTACACTTTATTTTAAATTAAAAGCTGTTTTTGCTAAAAGTATGCAATGATTTTATCATCCAACCAGCCAAGTGAAGAACCATTGTGTAGATAATATGTAAATTCAATTAAATAATAAATACAAAGAAATAAATATAATATTAACTGTCAACCAGCTTAAAGTTTTTAATTTCGATTGGATTAGCTTATAGATTTTCAGGTTCAGGTTCAAGCTAAAGAATAACACAATGAGAACTTCATGCTAAATGATTTTCAAGTGGTTTGAACACACAGCCTTATAAAAGATACAATTTGAATGCTAAAAGGGTATGATTCTTGGTTTATTTTTAATCCCAAAACCTTTGCTGTATTGAAAACCTCAGCCCTTGGTCTTGGAAAACCGTGCGATCATCTGCCTCACCAAAAATCAGTTGCATACAAAATCCACAAAAAAAGATGACAAGCAGAAGGCGAAATGGTTGAAAAAGAGAGGAGGAGGAGGCTTTTCATAGGCTTTTCCAAGGAAGTAAGGGCCCTACCGAAGTACATTTAATGGCTCCTTTTTGCGTTCATTTTTGTTTTGTTTTCTTTTTTGTCGCTGACTGCTGGAGTCCAGAAACCGAAAGCAATTGCGAGAGCTTACCGAGGGGCAGCGCAATATGCGCACTCATTGCCCAGCTGTCACCTATGGAGACGGCAGACAGGAGGCGGGAAGTGGAAGGGAGCTGGTCGTCCTGCAGCTTGGCATTTAACGCATTGTCCTTTTAGCCATATTGATGATGATGCCAAATGACACCAAATGGCAATGGTGGGCAAGACAACGGACACAGCGACACCGTGGCTTCCAGCTAGGATTTTCACTATCACTTGCATGGACCCCCCAGTCCATGTCCAGCTTAACCAAAGACTTCCTCCCGCTTCTGTGGCATTCTTTCAAACACTAAAAAATATTTTCGGATCTTTTCTATCTATTCAAAGGTTTTCTTCATAAACATTTATACTTTAGGTTTTAATTTTAGAGTAAAATTTGTTTAAACAACCTTGATAATTCCTTAATAATAATTAAAGTTGTATTATTAAATTATTTAAAATTACATAAAAGGTTTTGATGCAATTTTCTTTAAAAGTAGTAAGAAAAAGTTTAAAGTTTATTTAATTAAAGTTAGAATAGAGCAAACTAGTTCAAAAAGTAATACAAACTTTACAATTATCTCTAGTTACCAAGAAATAACTATAAAATTATTAAGTATGTACATATATTATTATTATAAATACTTGAAAGTACCTTCCTTACTTTAAAAAAAACAATTTTGCTTTATAAATTGCATCACTTGGTGCTAGAATTTTTCACAGTGTCCTATCCTGTGTTTTTTCTTGTTGGACTCCCTATATCCCCATCGTGATCCGTCGCCATCTCATGCGTTGTGTTGTCGCAGTTGTTCCCATGTTGTGTCTGCCATTATTTCGTGGATTTTTGGCTGCTTTAGCATTTCACTTTGATAGTCCTCGTCCTGCGGCGGCTGCCTAGGAGAGAGAGGAGAGGGAAATTGTGGGGGTCTTGGTCCTTCCGCTGGTCCGTTCATGGCAGCTTTCTCGCTTTATCTGCTGACAGTCATAAGTTTTGCTTTGCTTTCCATTTTTATTTTACTCTCCAGATCAGCCACGCCCCCAACGCCCCCTCACTAACTCATCAACGCGCATATGTTCGCTTCTCGGATTTCTTTCTTTTGCCTCCTTTTCTTTCCCTTGCACTCATCGAGTAAGAAATTTATTTTTATTTGTTAGATTCCTTCGCCGCTTGACTTTTTCCTGTTGCTGTTTCCGTTTGTTGTAAATTTTAGTGGATTATCCGGCCGATTCCGTCTGCTGCCTTCCACTTCAGCTCTCTCTCTTTGGTCCTCGTCCTGCCATTCATTCGGCGAATTTATTCAAACTTCACTAAACACAATCAATTTACGAATTATTATTATGCCCTGGAAAGTTCTTTGTGTGGCCCAGAGAAAGGAAACTTTCTTGATGCCTCTTTGAATTGGGTAGAAAGGGTATGATGGGCGGGTTATGAATTATACATATTATTATAGTATAAGTTAATATTTTATAGATTTCAGTAGTTAATATTTTTGGTAAAATATTAAAACGAAATATGTATACAGATTTAAGATACATTTAAAAGGCATCCAAAAGTATGCAATCGTTTTTTTTTTGCTAGGTAAAGAATTTTGTTGCATACTTTTCAACGCGTTTTTTATTGGTTTAAGGGCCCAACATATAACACCTTATTTTATACATTAAAATTTTTATAGATAGATATTTGCGAATGGTAAAGAAAGCGCTGAGATTATAAAATCAATTAAATATTCGCCCAAAAAACGCATTTGTTACTCAAAAGTTGTTTTACATATTTTTGAACAGATCTTCAAAAGATTTTAAGTCCACCTCAATTTTTGTGGCAATTAATGAGTATCCCAAAGTTGATTATTTTGAATTTTCATCATTTTTCTAACTTCAAGTTCATCTGGTTGCCTTTTCTTTGATTTCCTTGTCGCCATTTGTTGGCGAGTCCTTTTTTCGCATTTATTGCATTTGTTACGCAGGATGGCTCCTCTTTCCTTCCGTATTGCCTTGGTCCTTCCGCCTTCCGCCTGGCATTGAGAGCACTTTACGCTTATGATCTGCTTAGCCCAACCGGGACCCGTCCGCCTCCCCCCTCTTGGTACTCCTTTCGGATCTGGCTCATTTGCCAGCCGCCTCTTAGCTTTATGTTTATGATTTCCACTTCCACTTCCACTGCCATTTCCATTTCCATTCCATGTGTGGGCGTGGCTGCCTGTAATTACCACTTAAAGTCCGCCCACAAAAACAAGAAAATGGGTGGAGAAAAAAAATAAGGAAGAACAATGGACGGACGCTGGCCGATTATGGCTCTTGTTGTGGGGGGTGTAATCATAATAAATAATAAATGAATGAATTTTATTGCTTAATGGATTGCAGTTACACTCGGCGGAGTTGAAGTTCTGCTCGGGGTCCTCCTTCATCGGCATTAGTCACACTTTATTTATGAATTATGATACGCTATACACGGGTTAAACGGCTTACAGTCGGCATATTGAATTGGTGAAAGGATTTTCATTGTGAGTTTGAGATAAATATTTAAGTGAAAGTCCCATTAAAGGCGTGGAATATTTATAGAGAAATTGTAATTGGAGAAAAAAAACCTCTCTTAGAGTAGATCTAAAAAAATTTCTCTCAATTGGTACTTTGCTTGTACATTGCAGGAAAAGCGTGTATTATTTTTAATCTTTAATGGGAAGTAGAGTAGAGCTGATAAAAACACTCTTTGTCTCTCGTTCGCAACTGAATGTTAATTATAAGCTTTTGTTGCCAATTTGCTTGTACATTTCAGGCAAATCTTGGAAGAGGAAGCGAGAAATGTTTTTTTTATTCCTTTTTCAATCAAGTCCTTTGGGAAAACGTGACCCCAAGCTTCTTCTTATTCAGTGTATTGCCCAGTCGGCTTTTCCTTAACCCCCTCGGGCACACTTATGTATTTTATTCCGACATGTTTCGGTGGTCAGCAGGCGACACTCTGGACGGATTCCCCCGCCTTTTATCGCTCGTCACCCCTTCGTTCCGCCCTCGAATTTGAGTAATAATGATTCATTGCCTATTAGCAGTTAATTAGACTTAAAAGGCGGCCATCAAAGGGCTTACCCGGCCGCCCTGTCCGAGCTGCTAATGAAAAACTATATACGGCTTTGAACTCGTTTGTGTCATTACGGGAATAACCGGCTAAGCGGCAACTGCAATTAGGTAAGGCCCCGAAAATCTTGGCCAGAACTTTGGTCATGGACCATTGGGGCAATTACGGAATTTTCGTTATGTTTCCAGCCGGAGAAAGAAGGGGATTAATGCCCCAAAAGGACCCCGTCTGGCTGACATAAATAACTAATATCTGTTTATGATTATTGCAGTCTGCCACTCAATTGGATTAGCATTTCGCATTTCCCATTTCGCATTGTTGCCCGTTGTCTGCCTGTGTTTTTTGTTAGGATATCCTTTTTAGCCAAGACAAGAACGGGAGAGAGTGAGTTGTCATTGGTTTTTATGTCTAGCTAACGTTGTCGTTGTCGTGGCCATTAGGCCAATATTGATATGGTCTATGGGTATTATTTAAACCCGGCCAATGTGCCCGAATGCCACACGCCCAAGGGGCTTTGCCTGGAAATCGGGAAAATCGGTGAGGTGTCATGTTGGTTTAAATGCCCCGGGGGCTCCGGGAAATCCTTGACATGCCGCTCTGGCAGTTGAAGTTTACGATAAATGCCAGTGTATCCGCATCCGTAGTTGGCCCAGCTCCATTCCCCTAATATGCTCCAGATATTTTCCAGCCCAAGCACCCGAGAGGGAGAGCTCTTCAAGGCGAGCTCTGTAAGACATCGAAAAATTCTCGTTTAGAAATAAACTTATGCCGAGGCGGCTCCTCTTCTTGGAAAGATTTTGTTTTAGGGTGTGGGGCTGGTGGGGCTGGTGGTGCTGGTAAGGTAAAGGATTGAAAGCCGAAGGGATCAGCCGTGGAGACATCGTCTCAATTGCTTGGCAGGCACGTTCCTAAATTCAGCCAAATTGACAAACAAAAACCCTTCGCTTAGCTAGCACTTGAAGGAAAATAGCTATGGGAAATTAGGGGAAAATGTATTAGAATAAATAAAGATGTTCCATAAAAGGTATGACCCATCTTGTTGGAAAATAAATAAGTAAAAGCCATTTTAAATTATTTTCATATCAAATTACGGAAGATAATGTAAATATATCCCTTTGTTACCTTTAAAAATATTTTAGAATTATTTCTAATATATTTACCACCCAATACCTATTTTAATTATTTTTTAAATTTTCTTTAAATACAAATTACCTAGAATTTCTTCAAGTGCAAACCAAAATCAGGCTCATCAAGTGCGTGTGTTTTGGGGGTTTAGTATTTAAGGTGGATGGCGGAATACCAAAGCCAAACACAGTTTCCAACAAATATGGATTGGATTCACTTACAGGCAATCGCTCTGCCTTTCCCTTGCCTTAACCCCCCCTCTCAAATTACTTGCCCAGGGCCGTAGGGAGGGGGGATTGAGAACGGTTCGATGCATGGATCATTGCCCTGGCTGGGAAATGCGCGGCAGCAGTTGTCGTCGCTGCTCTGCTCTCTAATTGACTTTGCCGGCCATAATGCTTTTTAGCCATGTTTAAGCGTCATCATATTAACTGACCAAAACACACACACACAGATGGGCCAATTTCAACCAACACAGAGTGTTTGAACGCGAACCAATAATTGGAATGGAGTTTGGACCTGGGTCGAAGCTATGATGTTCTAAATTTTCATAAAATAAATTTGGAAAGAAATTAACTTAAGTCTTGAATAATTTGTCACAAAAATATAATGATGTTTAGGTAGGTACATCTTTTAAAACTAGCTCATATTGTTTTTAATTTGCACCTATTTGATGCACTTAAATTTCTACTTAAATATTTAAAAAATTACATTTCCCAGGGTACTCCGCTGCTATAACATTTTGCTTTGCTAATTTTGGCTGCTTAGTTTTTCAATTCAATTAAATGGGTTCCACATTTGGGTTGCAATTGCTGTTTACATACGCACATCCACACACAAACACACTAGCAGATGGGGTTGGCCACAGAAAATTCGCGAATTTCGTTGCATTTTTATGGCCTACACTTTGAGCCTGGTTGACTGCGCTGTTAAGTAGCCGACGCGATGGACACGAAACGGAAATGCACCGAAAGAAAATTAAGAACTAAGTTGAAGAAGAATTCAATAGAAAGCTTATTCTTTTTATTAAGTCTTGCCTTAAAGTCTACATTTTCTAAACCTATATTGTCTAATAATGAATATTGAACCGAATAATTTATGAAGAAGATGGCTTAGTGCATCTAATGAATTTTCTTGCCTTAAACATGGATTTATTTATTTATGGATAAAATATAATTCACTACAAAATTTTCTTCGTCCATTTTGGGTTCCCTTCTTATTGGTAACCTTTAAAAAATATATCTTCCACTTCAATTAAATATAATATAAAGGTCATCCAACCAAGAATCGAGCTTAGAAAATAAAAGCTTGATGACTAAATAATTTAGACTCAGAAAAAATTAACCTAAGGGATCTTTGAATTAATTTCAAGCCTTGACATTGGTTTTTCTCTTGGCGTAAAAAAGAGAGAAGTGGCTCTGTGACTCGGCTGCAGCTGCTGTTGCCATCGTTGTTGTTTGGTTTTCTGGTTTGGTTCGTTGCGAAAACTTTGTTAACTCCGACTGACCCCGCCCTAGCGTCGCACCGCGCCCACCTCCATATATACATATATATACCGCCCACTCGCCGCACTCGACTTGGCTGACAATATTTGCCAAAACATTTGTTGTTGCTGCCAGGGGGGGGATCGAGTCAATTGAATTTAAGTGGCTGCAACGGCAACAGAGTCAATGACATCGCCCGGCCACTTTTGCGGTCCTCAAATATGTTGCATAGTTATTGGCCAAAGCCCGGGCCTCGTATTTCTCGTATTACTTGCTTTTTTCGATTTTAGGTTTAGGTTTCGCTTCGTTTTTTGTTTTTTTTGCTTTTTTTTTGCAAAGCATCATCAATTTTCATTGTAACGCGATTAGTTTGCAGGAGACTGGAAACGGATATGAGACAGCGAGGCTAACTTCATTTTTCCCGACCGAAAACGCTGATGACCATAAATGCCAAAAAGCAGCAGAACAAGGCCCCCGAAGCCAGGGATTTTATAAATGATGAGTACAGTCAGGAATAGATTTTTTAGTAGGAAAAGATAGTCCCAAATTTGAAGGGAAATATATGGTTAGTAATAATTAAAAAGTACGGAATTTTGTTGATATTAAAATGACGTTTACTTAAGGTTTAACGTACTTATTAAAATATGTATTTATTATGCAATATAATTGATAGATCTAATAAATAATTGTTGGTTCATATCAAAAATGATTTATAAAAAAAAAGTGAGGTAAATTATGATTTATTTGGGATTATTATTAAAATAAAATATAAATTTATAATGAAAATTTAATTAAATTTATTAAGGTTTTCTTGAGCAATTTGTAAATATGCATTTATTTAATGCATTAAACTTAAACATACTTAATAAAATAAATGTTAGACCTAGTATTAAATAGAACATAGCTGGGTTACAATTTTTTCTAAAGCTATAATATCTTTTTGTAATTAATTACATTTTTCTTTAAAAAAAAATGTTTCAAAAACTTTATCTTATTTCTTTCTGGGTCTAAAAAATTATATTTCATAAATCTATATATTTTTCCTACTTTCCTATACATTCATAGTATTTCTTCTGGGTGTATAAACCTCTCCCCATCTCCCTGCTGATATTCCCCTCAAACCGACGAAAAATTCCAGGCATCTGCGTTATGTTCACGGCGTATCATTTTTCTATGGGCCATGTGTAATTTATGCTCCATTTGTTGGGGCTCCTCTCTTGTTGCTTTACTTTCACATTTTTCGCCTATTTATTGTGTGGCCATTTCTATATAATCTCTATGGTCTTCTATTGTTTGCCCCGGCTGGGCCGAGAGCGGCAGAGAGGAGGGACCATGATAGACACATGCTCTTTTGATTTATGAATGCAAACGAGCTACAACAGCAATAAAAGCACGGACACACAATCAGCACGGACAACAAAAAAGATTCCTCTCTTTTTGGTGTATTGAAATCGTTTTCCTTGTTCAGCCACACAGCCACACGCATTTAAAGCAATTAGCCTAAAAGTGTGCTACCTTTAATTTCATTAAGCGAAGGTAGGGAAAGGAAAAAACTATCAAAATTGTACAGGAAAATACTCTGGAATTTTGCCGAATGGAGTTTTGGTTCTTATGACAAGTAAAAATAGTTTAATTAATTTAGATTCAGAAAAGAAAAAGAAATAAAAGGCATGAAAAATATAATATAGGAAAAAGATGTACTTTGAGTATTAATTTAAGTTCTCTAAACAATAACTAGTTTTATTTCTTAATTTAATGTTTATGTACTATATACACATTTGGTTTATTAATTTATATTTTTCCGGTAATGATTTTTTGTATTTTTAATATATATTCCAGAATATATTGATTTTATTATGACTAATTTTTCGATTCGTTTTGGCAAACAGTAAATTAAATTAAATTGTTTTTCTTTAATATTTATGTAAAATTTACCTTGGTTCCATATTCATAGGATATCCCCTTAGTTTCATCCCCAATTTCGGTTTATATTTCGCAACTTTGTTGCCTTTTTCGGCTCACAATGGCAGTGCAAAAAGTGCAACTCAATCAGTCGGCGGGCGAGTGCTCCAAGTCAAGCCGTTCTTGCCGCAGTTCTAATGAAGCAATTTTCGTTAAAAGCAGTCACCACAGCAGCAGCAGCCGTAGCAGCTTTTCCCGTGCTCCCCCTTCTACCCTCTAGCCACTACATCAAATATGTGGGAATTCGTTTTCAACATTTTTAGTTGCTTCGGCGCGTGTTTGTTTCAAAAAGCTCAAATTGCGAGTGCCAGGAACGAAATTCGAACAAGGGCGAAGAGACCAGGGGCTCAAAGAAAAGGAATTACAGCTGACTCTGGCGCTGACTTTTCGCAATTATCCAGTGCACCGAATGCCCGGGAAAATCCCCCACTGTCCCCCTGCTCCACCAACGCGTTGGAAAAGCCAACCCATCCTGGGCTACGTGCGAATTTATTGATAGCGATATTTTGTTGGTGGCAAAGGGGAGGAGAAGTGGGGTGCAGCGGGGCAGAGGGTGCTGGAAATGTGTGCTAAGTGCATTTTACATTTCCGGTCAATGGCGCTAACCTCACGAAATCCGCAGGACTTACTTCCACTTTGCTCCCTAACTCTTATACAGAGAGAGGAGAGTTGAGGAATTTAATTTTTAGCTGGGTATTTTTTGTTCAAAAGTAGTAATCATAGATGAACTCCCATTAATTTATTTTAAATCATATTGTAAAATTTAAGACATTTCCTTTATGTGGTTGCTATTAAAAATATCTAATTAAATTTATTTTTAGCATCTCCACCTTCTCTAAAGGTCTTAAAGTTTTCTTTTCAGTGCCTCTCCTCTCCCTATCCAGACTCCCTTTAGTCTGATTACATTTCTTATTATATTCGAGCAGTTTTCGCTTTGGTTTTCATTTGCTTTTCATTTGCCATTTGCGTCACGCTTGCCTTTGACCCCCCCAGTCAGCCGCTTTTCCCCTTTGGGGCCAGGCTATTGAGACCTCAACGATCCTAGATGCTACGTGTCCCGGCGCCCTAGGGTTAAGGCAAATAAACGCAAGCGAACGAGACACTTGGAAGTGTCGACACTTTCGAACTTTTGCTTCTTTTTTTTTCTTTTTTACTTTCCTTTTTTTTTGCAATTGCTGCGTAATTTTTATTAGCTCTGAATGAGCATCTCAAGTGGCGCTCTATTTATCTTGAAGGAAACCCCCAACGCCACTCTCCAACTCATTTCCAAATTGCCAACATAAATTTATTTGTTTGGCAAAACAATTTTCCACACCTCCCTCGGCACTTTGATGCGTGTCTCGTTTTACATTTTTTGACAATTTCATTGTTCCGTGGCTGACTTTTATTTTGAATGATAATTTTCGCGGAGCGTGTGTGTGAGGGCGCGGCAGCAATGCTTTTATGCCCAAATAACAAGCCATAAACATTTGGCGTCGCCATTTGGCCATTTTCGCGAGCGCGCTTAAACAAAAAAGGAAAAAAAGACAGAGCAACGGAGTAACAAATAAAAAATGATAAAGAATTTTATTGCTCACACGCCAAGGCAGCAAAACAAATAAAGCAAATGGCTTTGCCGCATTAGGATGCAACCCCTCTATTACTTTACTACAAATGGCCGGCAGTTTGATATTTTGATTGTTTGCCTTCCTGCCTGCCTGCTGCCAGCGCAGCTCAGCCTCAGGTATTTCGGCATTTCGGCATTTGATTAGTTGACACATTTTATGTGTCACTCCACCCCCGGCAAATGGGATATTTAAATCCTTGCTGAATCCCACTCTCACACACACATCTCTCAAATTGTTGGCTAAATAAAAAAGTGCCTGACAAAGCTGATTTGGTTTTCGGAATTTACCTTGCGGAGCGCTCTGCCCCGGCTTTCCGTTTCCTGTCGAAACAAAAGCCCACAATTTATCCAGCGAATGTGTGATTTTTGTGGCTCCATCCAAGCAGAGTTTTAATTGTATAAAATATTGGCAAGTGACTTAGCTTCTGTCAGATTCAATTTAACCCGTTTGGTACGGCGAAAAAGTTAACGTTTAATTGAATTTTAAGGGGAAAATACACTTTTTAGGGTTTTAAAAATGGATTTTATGGGGAAATCTTCAGCAACTATCGGAACCAATGAACGTTTTAATAAAATACTTTAGATATTTCTGCATTTTTGTGAGCTTAATTTTTACTATGGCAGGGTGTGAATTTTTTATTTCAATATTTTTTATTAAAGGTACAAATGCCAAAAAGTTCAGTATGCTGCCTTAAAAATGCATTCAAAAATAAAAATTAATGTATAAAATTGTACAATCATTTTTTTCTAGTAAAGAAATACTTTTAAGAAATAATTTAATGTTTATATTGGATTTTTATTAAAGAAATTTATAAAAAACATAAAATTCCAGGAAAACAACAACAGGTTAAGAAATAATAAAATAAAATAAATGTTAAAAAAAGAAAACACCTCTAAGTAGATTCAAAAACCTCTTCCTCTGTAATCTCTTCTGCCTCTTAGCTTCAAAATCCAATTCAGACAATTGGTAATTTATATTCGATATGGGGTCAATGTTGCTCCTGGGGGAATTTCCAAATATTTTGATGGGTTAAGTTCTGGTCAAAGCGAAGCTCAAGCGGCTGCTGCTCCTCGAGTAGCTCACCATAAATTAAGCATATAGATATATGCTCCACAACAGTTATCCCCCAAAACATATATGTATATATGTTGGCAAACTATACACAAACACACACGCTTAAGGAATCAGGAGAGGAGCATGTCTGACCGAACATTTTGTGTTGGACAATTTCTAAATGGAATTTAATTTCCGGATTAGAATAGACATCTCATGCATGTGGAGGAGCCGCAAAGGGGAGGAGTAATGCACTGGACAAACTGAACTATGAATGGGGATTCCTGTTACTAACCCTTCTCCTTCTTTTCATTTAATTTCCCACATTTAGGGTTGATCTATAACTGCTAGAAAACAATTAGAAGAAATTAGAAGGGGAATATTTAGAACACTTTTATATTTAAATGGTTTCCTTAGAAATGTTTTACATTTCAGAAGCTCCTAAAAATTGCTATAAGAATTACCATATTTTGTGACTTAATTTATAAATAATAATATTAATAATATCTATTAAAATAACATTTAAATAATATTTTCAAATAATTTAATTAAAGTATTACCTGTAATGGAATATTTTAAAGAATGATTTATCACTTTTTGTTATTCTGATAGAAAAAAAGGAATTAGTTTCATGAAAATAAGGGTTTTTTGAAGTCCTTGTTTTATTTTTAGTTGTAATTTTTCTTTCCTTTTATTTTTAGGTTAATAAATAATTTATTATTGTTAAAATATAATTTAAACAATTATTTAAATGCACAATTTAATTCCCACTTATTTTTCTTTTAGTGTTCATTCAAGCTTTTCCTTTTGCAGATTCCTCAATGCCTCAATGAACAATCACAACAAAAGGGGTGTGTGTGTGCTAGATTGTGTGTGTGTTTGTGTGGAAAAGGGGCGGCAACTGGTGGGTGTGGCCAGTAAAGTGTTCCCAAAATTTGCGGCTTTCCCTTCGGATTTCTTTTTCTCCACCTGCTGCTTTTGGACTTTGCTTTTTGTTTAAAATTTGCCAACATTTTTGCCCAACAGATTCGATGAGTTGAGAGAGGAGCAAACGGGAGGATCTCTCTGCTGATGGAAAATGGGCGGGTAAATGACGCCCCTTTTGTGGGCTTGATTTGAGCCCAAAGTCTAGTTATTAATGTAATTTGATTTGGCCAACAGCAGCAGCCGAGGCAGACAAAAGCCAACGAGGCTACGGACTTGCAGGCCTGCTCCTTCACAGCGATGATGATGATGCTGATGATGATGATAATAACGATACTGTTGATGAGCCCCGAATAATGAAAAGATGATTTGACAATGCAGGCCAGGCTGGCAGCTAGTTAAGGGTTAAGGATCCAGGACAAGAGAGGGAGAAAGAGCTCACTTTATGGAGGAGTAAATTTTTTAATAGAGTGTAAATTATCGGAAACACAATTAAAAATGTTCCTGGCTAAAATATCTCTCTCTGTCTAAGCGAGCAGACAAAAGCCAAACAAAACAAAGGGCCAAATCAAAATAGGGCCAGGCTGCCAGCCTGGCAGGCAGGAATCTAAGCAATGTATTCGGGGGAAGGTCTCAAAATAATGGGTTAAGGCTGTGTGGGGGAGGAAATCATTTGAGGCTAACTGCAGGTTCCTCAATCATCATAAGGCAGCTGTGGGCGGACCCGAAAGAAAGCAAAGGGGTTAAGGACTCCCGGCTACTTAACACCCAACGCCCCCTTAATCGTTTTGGAATTTTCCAAGACGCTAAACGGTCGACAATGACGTTGACGTTGGCCTACGGCAGGCAAAAATTGTCGGAAACACCTTGTTTTTTGACTGCCATTCCCCCTTCCCCATCCCCCATTTTCCGACACGTTTTCTAAGCGCTTTTCCACCCACGGCTATTGTTGTTCACCCCGGCACATAATATGTTCATTGTTTATAAAACAACAGCGAAAACAGGTCGCCGGCGTCTCTGATGAAGCTAATGTTTAAAGGAAAACATTAAGTTTTCGGGGCGCAAAAAGGTGTTAAGGTGGCGTAGAGTGGGTTAATAGTTGGGTCCGGTAAGTTGAGAGAGTTTGCAGGTTCTTTAATAGCGAAGTCGAGCTCTTTAAGGGACTTGAGTGTTAGTTTTTGAATATTTTTGATAAGAAAATAAAGCAAACATCCAAAGAAACTGATCAAATATTCTTTTTATATTTATCTAAAATAATTTCTAAACATTTTTAAAGAATTATAAAACAGTTTTGTTTATTTAAAAATGTTTATCTTATTTTTTACTAGAGAATATTTAATTTTGTAATTTTTGTAACACAGTTTTATAGAATAGAAAAGTAATACACAACACCATAAAATTATTTTAATATATTTATAAGTACTACAAATTAGCGCTTATATTTATTTAATGTTTTTATGTATTTATTTAAATTTTCTTATTAATTATTCAACCCTCGCTAGACCAAACAAAAAGCCAACTTCAAGCCAGTTTCTCCTGGCTTCCTTGGTCTACGCTTGATGCAGCCTTTGTTCTTAAACTGAATGAATGAATGAATGGATGAGGCGAGGAATGAATGAGTGACCCAAGCGGGGCAAATGGAAATAGACAGGGGGCGGCTGCAGAAGGGAGGAAAAGACAGAGGTCCGAGCGAGTAGCCGGGGCAAGTTTAATATGAATTATTAGGTGCAGAAAAGTTTTATGATGCTGCTAAACCTGGTTAGAGACCATTGTTAAGGTGGAAACAACGAACACAGAGGGATCTACATTTTTTAGGTTGTGGTTTTAAATACCCTTTAAAAACAACAGGGGTTTTTATTGTTTATAAATAAAAAAATATTGGGAAAATAAGTCATTTTCTACCTTTATATATGTGGTTTTCCGGAATATTTTTATTAGTGCTGAAAAGATTTTTGTATGGGAATTAAAGTCCTGTAATATATTTATTTTGTATTTGTAAAAAATGTCTTATTTAAACGTAAAATTTGTATTGCTTTTCGGAGGGTGTACAAAATTCAAGGATATTCAGATACACCCAGCGAACAACTTAGTTATGTCTTAACCTGCTTCGTGTATCTGTTAGATACAATTTGTTTTAATTGCACAAAGTAGTTGGCAACGCTGTTGTGCTGCTGCAGCTTCGGGGCCAATTAATTCTCATATAACTGGGTCTCACCTGGGATTTTGGGCCGGCGACAACCTTCCGTTTGTGCCGCTCTGTTCCTAAACGATCTTTGTTATTTTTTAGTGATAACAAATGATGGGGAGATGACTTTTGCATTTTCTTTTTATTTTTTGTATAATCTCTATAGTTAAATAAATTTTATTTAAGTTAACAAAACCACAGAAGTTAACTGAATCTCTTTGCACTTTGCCCTTAGCTTGGGTAAACATTTAAGTATCTTTAAATTGTTTATCAACACTTTATTTAAATGAATTTTTGTATCTTGATTGCCTTTATATTGTGTAGCTTATTTCGTTTATTATTTAAGAGATGTTTTAGCTTAACTAATTTTATAAACAAGCCCTTAAATAAAACGGTTTTTGAAATGGAATAACAAAGTTTGAGGCTTTGTACCCTTTAATTACTCTAACATATTGTAATTAATATTTAAGACCATTTTTTCGCACGAATTTCATAGATTTTGCAATGTTCTTCATATAGCTTTTATTGTGTTTTTATAAATTGTACAAAAGATCTGCAACTCCTTAGTTGGCGGCCACGACCTGATCGTACTTCGGGGGCAAGGCGGACATCATCTGGGGCTCCTGCATCTGCATTTGCATTGGCATTTGCTGCTGCTGCATCGGCTGCTGCATCGGCTGCTGCATCTGCCAGTTGGTCGCACACTGGGCA
Organism: Drosophila auraria; assembly: GCA_008042615.1. Classification (NCBI taxonomy): domain Eukaryota; kingdom Metazoa; phylum Arthropoda; class Insecta; order Diptera; family Drosophilidae; genus Drosophila; species Drosophila auraria. Next base: position 77,568 of record VNJW01006949.1, read on the forward strand.
GGCACCACTGTAGTCGTTGTGGTCTGAACAGGCATCGACACTTGTGGCATTACCACAATGCCCCGGTTCATCATCCTTCGGCAGCGACGGCAAGGACGTCCCCAGGCCAAGGGCCAAGCGTAGTAGAACAGTCCGCGACGATGGTAGCACTCGCACTGGACATTTATGTTAACGTTATTCATTGTTACTGGATTTATTTGCGATATTTTCGGTCTTTCCTCTACGAATTCCCTTCGTTTACTGTCCAATTTCTGGGCGGTATTCTTTATATATTTATTTATTTGGCGAGCAAGTGTCCAACAACGGACAGTGAGTGCGATAAGGAAATCCTCTGCGCTTTTTATCGGTACATTGATCGATCAACGTTTGCTGTAGTAGGTGCTGCTGGCTCCCTTGGTGATTCAGTTTCACCAGGGCTGGCAATACTTTCTTTGGCTTAGGTCGCTGAATCATGGGTGTCCACATAACTGGGGGTTGCCTTGGGATCAGGTCGACTTGGTGAGTCATTTCGGGGAGCTAGAAAGCTATATACATATATGTGTTAGGGTAGATCAGGACCATTAATCTATAGCCTCAGCTATTGAGATTGATACTGTACTTTGTCTATCATTCCATGGATCACTTGCTTATAAGCCAGTACACTTGCACTGATAAGAATTTCAGAAATAATGTCAGCTCACGTGTCTTACAAGAAAAAGCAAGTGGAACGTAATAAATTATTATGTAAAATATACTGCGTAATAGATATAATGCATTTACAATGTAATATTTTATTATATAAAATAAACTCCGTAATAAATACAGAAAATATATATAATACGAAATATATTACGTTCAATAAAGTCATGAACGATGTCTTATTATATTTATTATTGTCAACAAAGTAAAGGTTTTCCTATAAATAAATTAGAATATCTAATATATACCAAGTTAATCCTTGAAAAACTTAAGATTGCAGTTAAAATATTTAAATCTAAATGTTTA